>APFE030468671.1:3646-15536 GCA_000404065.3 Pinus taeda
CACTAGGTATTCTTAATTCTTTAACTAAAATATGTTCCCCTGTGGAGGTGAAAAAGGCTACTCCTTCTGTTGGAGATCCAAGATTTTCCTCCTCTAGGACTACCTCAGTAGATGAAGTAGGAGATCCTCTTGATTGAATTTCTGACCTTAAAACTTCAGGAGGTCTATGGCTAGGAGTATGAGCTTGATATGGAGGTGTATCTCTTCTTAGTCTTGGTGGAGTAGGTGGTGTTGTAGGAATTGAACTCTTGCCTCTAGCTATAAATCTACCCCTAGAGTCTCTTTCTCTACGCATATCATTTTTCAAATTTTTTTTGAATGTAAGAGATAAGGTTACCTAATTACACTTCCCTGAAAACGGCACCAAAATGTTTAGTCAACTTAATATCCTAAATTGCTTGCATTAATTATCAACTGAGGTTTGTAGACTTATGAAGTGTGATGCACTATATGTGCTTAGTTAACTTTTCTCTTACTTCGTTGTTTTGTATTTTTATGTTTGTTTTGGGGGGTTTTGTTCTCTGGTGTCTAAGAATATACAGTCTATGAGAAATTTACAGGGATCTAATGAGTTTTCAAAGAAAGGATAGGTTCCTAAGTTAGTCGAAACTCGTTAAAAAATGGACCAAGAATCATTTTTGACTAGTTAAGGCCTAATTAGAAAAAAAACAAAGCATATATCTTATCTATTATTTAGTCTTAATCTACCATTTAGTCCTAATCTAACAATTAGTTCTAATCCATGGATATAATTCTTAAAACCAAAAGTAATACTGACACAAAGGGTAATTCAATAATTGCATTCATTAGCCATTCAACCATTCAATTTTGGAACATGATAGAATCAATCTCCTTGAAATGATCTTTAGGAATGTCAAGTGATGCAACTAAGTAATGATCTGAAAACATAAAAGAAAAGATGACAGTTTGTAAAACTAACAATATACTGAGTAAACTCAATCACTGCATGCATTAGATATTCAACCAATTAAGTTAGAATTGTCATCATTTCAAAATGGTTTTGAGAACATCTTTTAATACAACTAATTGACAGTTCTATGCTAAAATGAGTAATCAAAAACAGTAAGAAGCTAAAACAATTGTGTATTCTCATGTCTTCATTGTTCATTCAGCCATTTCTCACATAATATCTCAGAAGAATAAGACTTGCATAGTTGTGATTTTTCCCCTTACACTATTGGGTACAAAACTGAAATGAAACAAAACTAGAGAAAATGTACTTGTAGAAAATAGAGTAATAAAAATTAAAATGAAAACAACAAGTAAAAACCTCCTTCAGTGCACGGGCTCTCTGAAACTAATGTGGTTGGATAAAATCTAACTAAATGTGCACTTTTAAACCACCACTGACAAAACGGAGTTTGTATTATCAACAAAATGAAGTCTGAACAGAGTTTTGTAACAAAAAGCTTGTAATCCTTCCTTAACTTCCAACTGCTTCTCGGTCTCATTTAACTGATATTTATAGAAAAACAACATAGCTGTTTAAGACAAAACCTTATTACAGGTGGCTTAATCCAAATCTTATCATGACTGTTTATAAAAATACATGCTACAAATGGCTTAGTTCGAATTGTAATGAGACTATTATATTTTTGAACAACTACAGGTGGCCTGATATGCATTAACTCTTCAACTCGTGATCAGATACAAGTGGCTTACTCCGCATTAAATTCTTCAACGGAACTGTTAGACTCCTGATCAACTACAAAATATCAAGAGTCCTATTGCTACTAGATAACGTGTTTGACTCCATCTTTGACCAAGACTTTAGGCATGCTTTTCTGTCAATCTGGATCAAGGGGGTAGGATAGAATCCATGTAGAGATGATTCTGGAGATTCCCATGTGGCCTAGTTCTTCATTTGACACCTGTAACTTGCCAAACCATGAGAGTAGCTACGAAACTCACAGTTAGCTGCAGAATAGATTGCGTTCTGTATCTGATTTGCAAAAATCTATTAAAATAGAAAGAACATGAAAATATAGTATGGTGATCATTTTAATGCTTTCCTATGACAAAAAAAGCCATTTATCATTGATTGGATCTGTAGTTTTATGAGAAGCTAAGAGAAAAAGGCGAGAACAAACATTAAGGGGAAGGTATTTCTGAGGTTCAACATGGTCTTTATGCAACATAGGAGAAGACAGGTTGAGGGCAAAAAGTATTCAAACATTTGTCGAAAGAAAAAGAAGAACATATTTAATATTCAATGTTATGATCATTACAAGAAATATTGTCCTAAACTCAGAAGGGCAATAACAAGAAAGAGTAGAAATCCACCTCATCGAAGAAGTGGAGGAAGTTGAAATAAGGAATTCTAAGGAAGAGCATTAAAAGTAAGAACTCATGACATCACCATAGGAAACATGAAGGATGTCTTATATTCAACTATGAAGGATATAGCTCCTGGAGACCTCATTAAAAGCTCAAGTAAAAAGGAAGAAGTCATGTAGGACAAGTCTCATCATACATCAGTCAAAAGGAAACATCTAATGGATAGGGATATGCAAGATTCTCTAATGGAATCCTCATCGAAAGGTTCGCTGATCTAGAGAGGAAGAAAGTGTTTCATCATGAACTCCAACTTATGGAATTCTTGGGATGATGGTATGATGACATAAGAGATGAAGCAGATAAAGGGGTTGGAGCTCTCTTCAATCAACGCAGTTGCTGAAGGAATCCTAGATGACCTAAAGGTAAATGAGGTATGCATGTGTGTATTCAATATTATAAATTCATGTTGTATGGTTGCAGGTAACATGGATCACTACTCTATCTTGAGAAGCATGATCAAAGGAAAGGAATCACCTCCTATGAAAGGTTTTTGGAAGGCATGGGTCGCACTAGATGAAATCAACATAATATGTCCTCATATGAAGTGTGAGGTATGCTATACGTAATTTATACCTATGGATAAGTACATCTTCCCTAAGTGGGTAGTTACACTTAGAACAATAGAAGTAAATATGTTTAACCTTTTCCTACAATAAACATATAAGATAAAGGAACCTACTTGCGATCCTTCGCTTCCTTTGATCTCCTTTGAGTTGCTCCCGTCACTCCCGCTCAAACTGAATTCGCTCGATTGGTACCCGCCAACATAAACGGAAGACGACAACAATCAAAGAATATGATCTATTTATTGTGAACAAATGGGATTGACAACATTTGAGCGTACATTCATCATAGATATAGACAAAAGTATTGGAAAAGGAACAAACAACTTTATTGATTGATAGAAGGAGAAGTTACACCCAATGTGGTTCGATCCTGTGTCACTCATCCAGCTTAGTCCAAACCCTCATCACACCAATAGAACATCAATCTAGTAGCATAACATTATTTGACAATGATTTCAAGTCTCAAACCGACAATATTTGTCTACAATATCCAAGTTCTAGCCTCCTGATCACTATGATGAGTGGTCAATTTATAGGGAAATGCAAGTGGTTTTGTCATAAATTGGGCATTGAATGGTTTTCCATAATTGGATATCTACTTTCCATGGTGAAAGGGATGAGAGGATAGAGGATTAATTGATCCATAGCCTATCCAAAAATGAGCTCATAGGATGAGATAAGAGTTGGGGATCCTTCCAGAATGCTTTAGAATCAAGGAATATTCCTAGAATCCTATGTCAATTTTGGTCATCCTCGCCCAACGCAGGTTAAAGTGGGCCTAAGTGCACTGCAACGCAGGTTTGAATGAGCCTACCTGTTATGCAGATCAGTTCCCATTGACCAAGGCTGTGCTGGTGTCCCAAAGAGGAATTTCAACAGGGTTTCAGGATAGGAAACTTTCATGGATGAAAATATTCAATATGATGACTTGTCTAGGGCACGTAGCAACTAAATTAGGGTTTGATGAGCCCTATTTTTATTGATCTAATTGTTAGAAATGATGTACCCAAATAGACCTATAATAGCTTCCCCCTTAAGCATGAAGTCGAAAATGATAATGTCGAGTGATATGCTTTATGATGTGATGAGGAGGATCTGAAGCGGACGGTGACCTGCATCAATTATAATACATAATGTCATGACATCTTTGAATTTTTCATGAATTTTTGAGGGAAGGCATACCGATGCTCAATATATAAACTTTTCATTACATGTACATAAATCAGCTAGTCGTTTATAGATATAGACCCATGATAGGATGACCATCTGTGTAAATCCATCGTACAAATGATTTAGTAATCTCCTTAATTCGCAGCCCGGATGGATGAAACTAGATCTAGGGTCTTCTATCTCGTCTAGTAGTTCGCTCAAGTACTAGTCTAACCATGTGAAAATGTGATCTGAATTCGAACATGGGAAGACATCGTCTAATTACTAGCCAATGATGTAAGTTGTTAACAGACGCAAGAGAAATCATCGATAATGATAATGATTCTCAAGGTACTACAGTACATTTTTCATGGTATGAATAAATGTTTTGATGTCGAACACCATACAAAGCCTTTTGGTCAAAGGCCTGTGATGTCAACTTGTTGCCGAAAGCGAGAAACTTTCCATTGATGTATGCAAGCCTCAAGGTACTGGAAGGGTGTTTCTATGTCAACTTCCTGGATAATGTGTTGATGTTGAAAAGAAGCGACTCGTCGTAGGAGGGCCTTGATGTATCCCGCATCAACGACACGAAATGAGTGTAATGATTTTGAAGACAGAATGTGACTGACAACACAATGTTCACTAATGGCGGTAATGAAAATGAAGGTTTATGAGCTTCGAAAAGGATGAATTTTATTGAGTGACTTCTCTTGAACATGTCGGCGACACTGAATGAATTGGCAGCATTTACCCAAAACCAAAGTGATGGATGGCGTGATAGACCATAGGTATGATAACCATCAAGCAGATAACCCAACCCAAATAGTCACAGAGATGAAGTGAAAGTGTTATGTTCAAGAGCGACTTGCTACCATAATGTGATTTACCCCTTTTCCCATTTCCCCAGGCATTGTTGACCAATACCTCTTTATTGTTTAACAAGCTTGATGAGGATAACATATGTTTGATGTATAGTTCCAACCTTCAGGTGAATCCATCACTATGTGATGTTTTAACGAGTCTAGCGAAAGTGAAACTCAGTCTTGTCATGATGGACAAGTTTGTCGCTATTTGATGTTTTAACGAGTTTACCGGCAATGAGAACTTGGTCCTTTTCATGTTTAGAAAGTTTGAAAAGGAATAAAAACAAAACTCCACAAGTTCTTTTTCGTAAATTTGTCTCTCAAGTTCGAAAAAGCGTAAAATAATACAAGAGAGAACCTATTGACCATGTTCGATCAGCATATTCCATTTTTGTAAGTAATCTATCTTAGTCCGGAAAAGGGTTAAACTTATACTGAATAGATGTGGTTTCCAATCCATTTACGAGCTGAAAAGGAAAAGCACTCGATAATATTTTCATATTTCGAGTCTAAAAAGAGCTTAAAGAGGACTCCAGCGGGGTTCCTTTTTCAATGTTTAATAGAGTTCGACAAAGAGATAAAAGTATGCTCTGTGGTCAAAAGTACAATTTACAATCATGCACATCAAATTCACTATGTTAGTTGTAAACCTGCTCAAAGAACCACCAAACGAATTAAACATATATGTTTCATTGGTAAAAATCGGTAAAAACTATCGTTATTCATTTAATGAACATGAAATAACCATAAAACAAGAATTTACCAATTCATTTTTACCATTTGATATTTACCATTCAGTTTTGTGCTCTGAACCAGTTTTTACCTCAAACTTCAGCAGCTGATTGCGGGAGATTCTGTGGATCATTCTTCGTGCCTTTAGGGCCAGGTAGGATATCTACCTCTTCTCTTTCATTTAAGGTCATTCTTTTTCAATTTCAGGAATTTTTTTAGGGTTTTGGGGTCCCTAGGGAAAATATACCATGCCTTGGGATTAGCACACCCTAATGCATCGAAAATACGGAATTGATACCTATGGATAAGTACATATTCCTTAAGTGGGTAGTTACACTTAGAACAACATAAGTAAATATGTTTAACCTTTTACTACAATAAACATATAAGATAAAGGAACCTACTTGTGATCCTTCACTTCCTTTGATCTCCTTTGAGTTGCTCCCGTCGCTCCCGCTCAAACTGAATTGGCTCAATTGGTACTTGCCAACATAAACAGAAGACGACAAAAATCAAAGCATATGATCTATTTATTGTAAACAAATGGAATCGACAACATTTGAACATACATTCATCATAGATATAGACAAAATTATTGGAAAAGGAACAAACGACTTTATTGATTGATAGAAGGAGAAGTTACACCCAATGTGGTTCGATCCTGTGTCACTCATCCAGCTTAGTTCAAGCCCTCATGAAACCAATAACACATCAATAAAGCAGCATAACATTACTTGAAAATGATTTCAAGTCTCAAACCGACAATATTTCTCTATAATATCCAAGTTCTAGCCTCTTGATCACTATGATGAGTGGTCAATTTATAGGGAAATGCAAGTGGTTTTGTCATAAATTGGGAATTGAATGGTTTTCCATAATTGGATAGTTAGTTTCCATGGAGAAAGGGATGAGAGGATAGAGGGTTAATTGATCCATAGCCTATCCAAAAACGAGCTCATAGGATGAAATAAGAGTTCGGCATCCTTCTAGAATGCTCCAGAATCAAGGAATACTCCTAGAATCCTATGTCAATTTCGCTCATCCTCGCCCATCGCAGGTTAAAGTGGGACTAAGTGCACTACAATGCAGGTCTGAATGGGCCTACTTGCTATGCAGAGAAGTTTCCCCTAACCAAGGCTGCGCTGGTTTCCCAAAGAGGCATTTCAGCAAGGTTTCAGGCTAGGAAACTTTCATGAATGAAAACATTCAATATGATGACTTGTCTAGGGCATGTAGCAACTGAATTAGGGTTTTATGAGCCTTATTTGTATTGATCTGATCGTCGGGAATGATGTGCCAAAATAGACCTGTAACAAGGTAGTTGACTACAATTAAGGAACTCTGATTGGAAGCTCTCGGGAATGAAATGTGTGAAGAAAAGAAGGAAGATATCATGAGATATACAACCAAGGAAATCAACATTCGGAAGACCAAGAATTTGACTAGGAAATCTCCCAGACAAATATGAAGATTTTGATGGAAGTATGAAAAACATGGAGACCCTTGACAATGGATATCTTTGGGAGATATGTCAACATGTATGAAGGATGATGATGAAAATTGGAAGATGTCATCATGAAAGAACATCACAAAGGTAATTTTGATTTAAGGGTTCATTTCTTATTTTTGAACAAATATCTTGATGGGCTTATGCAAGATTTCCAAAGGGTTGTAGAAGGAAGTAAGATTCTTACGAAGAAAATTATATGAAGAAGGCAACATGAAATGAAGCAAGGCTAGATGTAGATTAATGAATCGCTTTATGATGAAAGGAGTGATGACATGACTGACTCATGGATGAAAGTGATGGATGGTTTGTGCCCTATGTACAAGTCCCAAAAGATAAAGACTCAGTGAAAAAGGAATTCAAGACATCGAAGGAAGGAGTTCTTCAAGTAGCTGAGGATTTTTTGTAGGTCCCTAATTAAGAGGGAGCCTAGAAACTAGTTTCTTACTTTGAAGAAACTTGAAAATTCCTAAGATAAGAGGGAATGTGCGTACATTCCTTTTGTAAGAATGAGTACATTCCTTTATTGGAATTGATATGTACTCCCTAATTGAGAAGGAAAGATAGACACATCATCCTGATCTTCCCCTGGGAAGACAGAATGGAGGATTGGGTAATCATTTGGCTTCCGATACTCTTTGAGTATGAGATAGGGCATCCAAGATAAGAGTAGTTGTGGACCGATATTCTTTGAGGACTAGCTATCCAAGATAATAATAGTCCAAAGAAGGTCATATTCGGTGAACACTCGGGTGGAGTATGTACCTTGAGAGACAATGATTAGGGTGTCTTTAAATCATTGGTCTCGCCAACATTGTGCTCTGATCTAGTGGAGAGATAGAGTTGTTAGTCAAGGCCTTTCTATGTGACAATGTTGGTTGATACGATGCCATATAGATGGGTTACCAATCTGATTCTTATGATGAGAAATTTTTCAGATTGAGAATGACATTTACCATTATGAATACCTCCCTAGTTAAGAGGGAGCGTTGAAAAGTGTAACTAGGTTATGTCTTCATAATGACATGTAATTGTGCTTTTTGTAAATGATGAAAAGAAGAAAATAAAATTATTATTGTAGTGTTTGCTTCATGGGTTTCATGGGCCTAAGAGATTTTATTTTTAGGTGTCTCCCATTGAGAGCCGTTAGGATTTGTCATTAAAGTCAAAGACTCAATGTCATGTATGAAGAACCCTTCTTGGGCATGTTACATATTTATTTAGGTCTATAGGATTGTCTAGTAGCCCTCCAAAACAAGCACATGTTTCTTATCTTCAAGTCGACCTCAAAATGAAGTAGAAACTCAAGTCGACTCACCTTATATGGAGACACACCTATTATGATTTATAGGTTAGATTATTATATGGGAAAAACCATTATATATAGGTGGGAAGGGTCTTCACATTACCACAGTTCAGAAGTTCGAATATCTCTGAGATTTTCGGATGGCAATTACAATGCTAAGTTCGGCTAAGAGTGTAAAAGAAATTTCGATGAAGGAGCTCGGTCTAGGATACAAAAGTATTGAGATAAGCTCGAATTCCTCTGAAGTTCGGATCACCGAAAGGAGGCACAAGTTCAGATGGAACTTAGAAAATTAATGAAGGGGCAACGAATTTTTTTTTAATGGTTGATCACAGTCATCAAGTTCGGATCTTTGAAATTAGGGTGGCAAAACACAAATACGAAAGTTTAGATTTATATGAATTCAAATCGATAGTTATAGTCAAGTTCGAATGTCATTACAGTCAAGAAGTTCAAACTTTTGTGAAAGAGTTTTTGTGTTATGAAGAAGGCACAGTTTGGTAATGGAAACCACAAATTCAATGTTATATCACAGTGATTTGGTGACATTACATTAACATGTTTTGATGTTATATCTAGTGTATCTACAGTTCGTTGAGGAGATGATCTCATTGTTAAGAAGGTCGAAGAAGAAGAGTCAAGAAGAATAAAAGAGCATAAGGCAAAGAACTAGTGTCTTGGTCTTAGAGTGGCTAATAGGTCAAGGGTCTGGGTCTTGGTATTCATTAACTGGAATCTTTATAAGAATAATTTGTGCGAGTTTTCCTCTCAAAGAGTGAGAGGTTTTGGCCCTGGCTAATATCCTACATTCTGTGTCTCTTATCTATTTATGTGCACGCATTAGTAGTTGTTTGATGAAGAAGAACATTAATAACTTAAGTGAAGAAGATCCTAATCTAAAGTTGTAAAAAGAACTCACAAGTAGTTACTAATTAAAAGAGAAATCACCTAACTATTGATGCCCTAGATTTCTCAACACTATGAAGTTGGTTTATGGTGGCATTTGGATCCAGGAGAATCTATTAACAACAAGTGGAGTCAGCAATTGGATTGGGATCCAGGGGCAGTACACACACAATTTATGCGCAGTTGACTCGAAGGTTGGTTTGGGAACCAGGCATCAGAAAATCTATCCTTGGTTGGGTGATACAGTGGCATATTGTTATGATTCGGCAATTCATATGGGACCCCGGTATTGGTATTGTCTGCTTCGGACAACCTTACTGATAAACAATTGTGAATTTCTTGAGGACAAGAAACCCGGAGGCAGGAGGATTTGTAATATTCCTTTTTGATATGGTCAAGATGGATGGTATTTGACATGGTATTTTCCAATGCCCATCGTATTTGCCTTCGTTTTTGGGAAAATAATAAAATAAAAGCTTCTAGAGAGTCCATCAAGCCTATAAAAGGGGAGAGGAGCAAAGCCTTTGGGCATTGTTATAGCTCCAAATCTCACCATTATGGTTTGTGATGCTACACCCATGGCCTAGGGCAACCCCTCCTTCCAGACCTGGTCCAAAATCTAAAAAACAATATTTTATTCCTTGTACGCGACATTGCCCCGAGTTAAACGCGTGTATACGCGGGTTCGTACATACCTAACCCACGTATATGTATTAAAACACTTAAAAAAAAATATAAAACTCCTTATTTTCGGGCGGAGATCGCGGGTTTTACCTGCTGATCACCTGTTAGTGCCCATGGCCTCAACTGTCCCCAACCAATTCCTAACTAAAAGACTACTTTGGAATTGGTATAAAAAGACATCAAAGGGAAGGCCTAAGGAGGAGAGATCATAGAGCAAGGTTATTATACTGATTTTTTTCCCCCTGATCAGGTCTGAAGACCCTTGTGCCTTCTGCACTTCCCCCATCTTGTACAGGAAACCCTTGTTTCCTTGTGATTGGATGTTCATTCTTTAGTCATGACATCTCGGAGTGAGTATTGGAAGGTGACCTACTAGAGGCTTGAGGCGGGACGGATCCAGAAGGAGGCTGAGCTTTGAGCCTGCAGAAGTGGTTCAGGTGATATTGCTCTTTTTTTCATACTATTCTATTTGTCTAATAAAGAAACACGTCTTGTTCCCGATACACTTCTTTCTTTATGTTAATGATGTTCATATTTGAGTTTCATGTATGAATGGATGTCTAAAAGTTTATAACTAACTCCTTTTTTATATAGCATAAAGATCATTTTTACATAAATCTTTGTCCATATACTGCTGCATTCCTTGGAATTGTTGTTTTTGCAGGGCAAAGGAGCGGAAGGGACGTGAAGAAGGGTTTGCACCCTTGAGTAACTACCCAAACGTAGGACCTCAGGTATGTCCTTCTCACCTTAGAAATAGCTTTTTCTAGCATAATGGCTGTGTGTGTGCATGTTTCTTGACTCAGACAACTTTCAGTCTGCTAGGGTTCCACCCAAGAGCCTTAGGGGATAAAATTCCGCAACAGAACTGGCGACTCCGCTGGGGAACAACATTCTTGTTGTTCCTAGTTGGGCGTTTGTCAAGCCTATCAGGGCTCAGTAGCTTGCTGGTTTATTGTTATTGTTTGGTCTGTTTCTGACTTCTGAGTTTGACCAGTTTCTTGAGTTTCTTTTTTATTTTTCTGAAAGGACCATATACACGCTGCTTTTCTTAGTTACAGAAGCATATAAACGCTTGTTGTCTGAAGTAAACCCGCGTATATGCAGGTTTCGTCAGGCACAGTCGCGTATACACGCATTCTGCACTGAATGCAGTCGCGTATACTTGGCAATTTTTCAGGATTTATAAACCTTTTTGTCTTTGGAGTGTTTCTGGTGCTTTCAGTCAGTTTTAAACAGTCATCTTTGTCAGTATTAGTTCTCTGTTTTCCAGCAAACGTCCTTACTCCGACTTCTCTCTAATTATAAGAAGTCTTGGTCTTATTTCGTGTTTGCAAGTGTCATCATCTTTTTGCTTTAAACACACAAGATTTCCTTATTGGAATCTTGGCTGCCCTGAGTGATCAGAGCAGAAAATATTGTTATTAATCTTTGTGTTTAACTTTGTTTCTTGGTGACTTTTTTGGTTTGCTTAACGAAATAGATTTTTATGACAAATTACTTCTTTGTTTCATCAAAGTTTTCATTTTGATACTTTCTTGGAACCATCTTTTTGATCTTTTTTGGTCTTTGCTACCAAAGGTTTCCTTGCTACCTTCCATTGTCGAAAGCCCTTTTGAGCACATTTGTTTTTTGTTGAGTTTTCATTCCTTGTTGGGTGTAAACTTGCAAAAAGTGTTTCTTGCTTGTTTCAATTGTGAAGTGACAGTTTTTGTTGAAAGCATTTTCAAAAAGACCCTTTTGTTTCTACTTTCAAGTGAACTTTTTGAAAAGTTTTAGTTTTTTCTTTCTTGAACTTGCTTTTCATTTTGTTTCC
>APFE030468671.1:15588-27885 GCA_000404065.3 Pinus taeda
GTTTTAGTTTTTGCTTTCTTGAACTTGCTTTTTATTTTGTTTCCTTTTGTTGAATGAAAGTGTTTTTGTTATCTTGAGTTTTTCTTTTAGTATTTAGACAAATTGTACCATCTTTGATTCCATCTAAATATAGTAAGTGGCAAAAAGGAAATTTGATAAACAAAAACAACTTTTATTTCTTGTTAGAGTAGTTTTCAATCTTGCATCAAGCATTTAGTCTTGCATTTAGAACAAATTTGCATCTCTTTCAGCATGAAATAGATTTGTTAACTTTTGAGTGTGAAGTATGAATGAATAAAAAGGAAAACAAAAAGTTTGTTTCAGTAGAAGTTTCCTTTTGAACCCTGTAGAAGATTACTTTTCATCGAAAAACAATGACAAAGTGCATAAGCATATAGTTAAGTTTTATTAATCTTTTTTGCGTCAAAAAAACACACCATTAGTTTCACCTCCACCATCCTTTGACTTAAAGAATAGCCCTTAAAATCAAGCGCTAATTAAAATCAACTAGAACTGTTTTATTTTAAGTTACACAAACAAGTTTTAGGATTTTAGGGCCTTGGAATAGGCAAGTGGAGAGTTAACTCTCCAAGGCCGCATTAAACGTGAAAACATAGGAGTCTGATTAAAGAGAGAAAATCCAATAGCGTTAGGAAGACCAGGAAAGCTCCGGATCTGGGAGTTAAGCGCGAGGGTTTGTGAAGATAGGGAAGAGAGATACTCCCTCTCCTACTTGTCCGAACTTACCTCAAGACCGTTTCGCCCTTAGGCCTTCCCTTTGATGTCTTTTTATACCAATTCCAAAGTAGTTTTTTAGTTAGGAATTGGTTGGGGACAGTTGAGGCCACGGGCACTAACAGGTGATCAGCAGGTAAAACCCGCGATCTCCGCCCGAAAATAAGGAGTTTTATATTTTTTTAAGTGTTTTAATACATATACGCGGGTTGGGTATGTATGAACCCGCGTATACAGCGTTTAACTCAAGGCACAATGACGCTCAGGGAATAAAACACTGTTTTTTAGATTTTGGACCAGGTCTGGAAGGAGGGGTTGCCCTAGGCCATGAGTGTAGCATCACAAACCATAATGGTGAGATTTGGAGCTATAACACTGGGTGGGGACATCTCATCTCATTTTTCACTTGCTTCCATGGGTTTGGGTGATCCTGTTTGACCTCTCATCTGCTCTTTTCCTTGTCACCATGACGTCTGATCATTTGATGTCAAATACTGCCAAGTCCACTGTCGTGCCACCGATATGTTCAAGAGAATTCGACCTCTGTGAAATAATCAACCTCCCTCTGATAACTCAGATAATCCTGATTCACAAAACCTATTATACTCCTCTGTCTCGCATCGATGATGTGGGAAACACTATGGCCCACCTTCAATGAAGGTTACTTCCTGTCGACTTCAGCTCATTATCTAGGAAGTTGACCTAGAGACTCCCTTCAGGTGCCTTGGAGCCTGCATGCCTCAATGGCAGGTTCTTCATGTTCGATGCGAGGTTTTCATCATTGGCCTCCGATCGAATGATTCTACAGGTGTTCGACGCCGGTTCACTGATTCGCACGCCGTAGATTATACCTATAGTACCTTGAGGGCCGTTTTCATTATTGGTGGTACCTCTCACGTCTGTTAATAGTTTTCATCATTGGCTGGTAATCAGACGATATTCTTGCATGTTCGACTTCGACTCCTATATTCGCATGCTTGAACTTGTACTTTGTTTGGGTCGAGATGGAGCGCAAGACCCTGGATTTTGTCTATTAGAATATATGTTGCGATTTTGTGCATTATTATGATCATTACATGACTCGTTCATTGGATGGTTGCGACCATTCCTGAGTCTATTTATCGATCCTCACTGGATGGCTGCGTCCATACCTTGGATCTAGATTTTTATGTACTCTGCTATGGATGGCTGCGCCCATACCACATACATCATGTACTTGAGATATCAGTTGTACTTCTCCGCGCAGGTTCTCCAGCGGTAGTGTTTTCGGTTGGCCATGTTCTTGTAAAGCATTTCACCTCTCTCTCTCTCTCTTAGGCCTCATGCTTTACGGGGCATCTGTTACACAGCAATTTGCCACCATCCCTGTTACCCCTTCTCCCGCACCTTGAAGTACTCATTCCGGGACCTGTGAGAAGTGACATGACCTGTAAACACTTGCATTGTATTCTCTTGAGTATGAACTTCATTTTCCCTAAAGACATCTTTTGCAAAAAACCCATGAAAACAACCCTTTTTCCATTGGCGCGGTTTCACTGTGCATCACTCGCGCCAATGGGGGAAATCCTCCAAAGACGGCGCACCAGCTGGCGCTCTGTCTCAGAGTCGCACTCGTGCCAGCCAAAACGGGTAGTGTTTGTAAAAAACCAACATTCGAAGGTTCTTCCTAACCCACTCCTGAACTGAATCTATCTTGAGTTGGTTTGGTTTGGCTTCGAATATCCATAGAGGGGAAGTGGTTTGCCACCTCTCATGGAAGCTTCTTAGTGATAAAGCCAATCCCATGAATATTGTGGATGATCCTAACTCCTCTTCCTCTATCTATAAAAGCTTGTCCTTTTGCCTTTGACAAGCTAGTTCCAGAGTTCCAAAGATTGAGAATTTTTAAGTTCATGCTGCAAGAAGCCTTCTTCATTCCCATAAGGCTAAATATAAAGTAAGGAGATTCTTGTCCAAATAACCAAGGAGAGAGAGGCTAGTTCCCATTCCCAACAAGCTTTGCAAGACATGTGCTGCTGATCACCCAACCAAAGGAGGATTTGACATCAGAACTATGGTTGTATTCTTCTTTGTTTATTAACAATAGACAACTATTATTATGGTTCCACCCTTATTGTCTTTTGTAATTATGATGAGTTATGTCCTTTCTGACTGATATATAGTTGCATCTATTGGATTTTATGCTTTTGTTTGTGTCATTCTTTGCATGTGCAGGTGTCCATTCACGGGGATCGTGGGGATCGTGACCGGCCGGAGCAAAGGAACGGGAGCGTCGACTCTTCTACAAGTACTAGCGTTGGAATCCATGTAGGCCCTCATCATTGGCCTTTAATTTGCAATTAGGAACTTGCGTGGTAGCGTTGTTTGATTGTTGCTAGACCCAATCTGGGCTAGTAGGGATCACCTCTGTCTGTAGAGGGGATTTACCTGTCAGTTTTGATGGCAGTTTCTTCGTGTTCGACGCGAGGTTTTCATCATTGGCCTCCGATCAAATGATTCTACGGGTGTTCGATGTCGGCTCACTAATTCGCACACCGTAGATTGTACCTATAGTACCTTGAGGGCCATTGTCATCATTGGTGGTACCTCTTGCGTCTGTTAACAGTTTTCATCATTGTCTAGTAATCAGACGATGTTCCTGCATGTTCGACTTCGACTCCCATATTCGCATGCTTGAACTTGTACTTTATTCGGGTCGAGATGGAGCGCAAGACCATGGATTTTGTCTATTAGAATCCAAGTTGCGATTTTATGGATTATTATGATCATTACATGACTTATTCACTGGATGGCCATGACCATGCCTGAGTTTGTTTATCGATCCTCACTAGATGGCTGCGTCCATACCTTGGATCTAGATCTTTATGTACTCTGCTATGGATGGATGTGCCCATACCACATATATCATGTACTTGAGATATCAGTTGTACTTCTCCATGTAGGTTTTTCGGCGACAGCGTTTTCAGTTGGCCATGTTCTTGTAAAACATTTCACCCCTCTCTCTCTCGGGCCTCATGCTATAGGGGGCATCTGTTACACAACAATTTGTCACCGTCCTTGTTACCCCTTCTCCCGCACCTTGGAGGACTCATTCCGGGACCTGTGAGAAGTGACATGACCTGGAAACACTTGCATTGTATTCCCTTGAGTATGAAATTCATTTGCCTTGAAGACCTCTCCTACAAAAAACCCATAAAAACAGACCTTTTTCCATTGGTGCGGTTTTACTGTGCATCACTCGTACCAATGGGGGAAATCCTCCAAAGAGGGCGCGCCAGCTGGCGCTCTGTCTCAGAGTCGCACTCGCGCCAGCCAAAATGGGTAGTGTTTGTAACAAACCAACATCCGAAGGTTCTTCCTAACCCACTCCTTAACTGAATCTATCTTGAGTTGGTTTGGTTTGGCTTCGAATCTCCATAGAGGGGAAGTGGTTTGCCACCTCTCATGGAAGCTTCTTAGTGATAAAGCCAATCCCATGAATATTGTGGATGATCCTAACTCCTCCTCCTCTATCTATAAAAGCTTGTCCTTTTGCCTTTGAGAAGCTAGTTCCAGGGTTCCAAAGATTGAGAATTGTTAAGTTCATGCTGCAAGAAGCCTTCTTCATTCCCATAAGGCTAAATCTAAAGTAAGGAGATTCTTGTCCAAATAACCAAGGAGAGAGAGGCTTGTTCCCCTTCCCAACAAGCTTTGCAAGACATGCGCTGTTGATCACCTAGCCAAAGGAGGATTTGACGTCAGAACTATGGTTGTATTCTTCTTTGTTTATCAATAATAGACGACTATTATTATGGTTCCACTCTTATTGTCCTTTGCAATGATGATGAGTTATATCCTTTCTAACTGATATATAGTTTCATCTATTGGATTTTATGCTTGTGTTTGTGTCGTTCTTTGCATGTTCAGGTGTCCATTCACGGAGATCGTGGGGATTGTGGCCAGCCGGAGCAAAGGAACGGGAGCGTCGACTCTTCTACAAGTACTAGCGTTGGAATCCAGGTAGGCCCTCATCATTGGTCTTTGATTTTCAATTAAGAACCTGCGTGATAGCATTGTTTGATTGTTGCTAGACCCAATTTGGGCTAGTAGGGATTGCCTCTATCCGCAGAGGGGATTTACCTCCACAATAGGGTACAACTAAATCCAAATATACCCAGAATACCAAGATAAGACCACATTCACTTGTCCTTGGGGTACTTTTTCCTATACGGTCCTTCCTTTTGGCCTATGAAATGCTCTTGCCACTTTCGAGAGAGCATTCTTGAGTATTTTCATTGAATTAGTACATGATGTGGTGGAAATTTATATGGATGATTTTACACCTTATGGTTGTGATTTTCAAGAAGCCCTGACTAACCTAGGAAAAGTATTGCACAAATGAATTGAAATGAACCTGTCTCTCCGTCCGGAAAAATGTGAATTCTTAACCACTAAAGGGACCGTTGTTGGGCTGCCAGTTTTTCATTATTATTATCACTCTTTAATGCCTATTTCATCCATTTATATCATTCTTTATCACGTCATTTATCATGGTTTATCATATAATTCCATTTTATAATTATTTATGCTCTTATGGATAAATATTATTTCTTCTGCTTTATTTTTAATAAATTAATGATTGTTATGCATGATTTTACCAATGATGGTTTATTAATAAATTTGTTGTATCAACAATCACCATTTTAGCTTCCAAGATATTTTCCAGTTTTAGATTTGATCTCCAGCTCATCATTAAATATTCCAACTCAGAAACTCGCTGGAATAAGAAGTGGTAGTTTTTCATTGGACATTTTGGGCAAATGGAGAAGAATATGGAAAATCCGAAACATGGGTTTTGTCCAGAACAGACCGAATTAGTTTTATGATGATTGGTTTTCCCAAATTCAGTCTTTTTTAAGAGAAACATAAAGTTCTCTGAAGACGATTTTCTTAGATTCGTTGTTGCAGCCGGTTTCCAAATTTTCTCAGTTGCAATACCAAATTCGACCTGTTCCTGTTGAATGTTGATGGAAATATATTTCATATATGATCTTGCTAATCAATTTGTTGTGAACAATCCAATTTTGTAATGGGAATCATATTGTAATTATCTCAGTTGTAACTTCTCTATGTTATGTGTGTATTTAAATGAGAAAAAAGATCAAAGAGGGATATAGATTATTAGAGATAGGATATGACAGAATAGGAGGAGAGGGGATAATGGAGAGATTTAGCTTTTCGCTTGGGACCTCAATTGTAATTTCAATATACAGAATGTTATTATGAAGGACAACCGTATTGTAATGAGGATTGAATTCAATGGTTAATATATAATCTACATTGTTGATCATTTGTATTCTCTAAAGTAGCTTAGTAGTATTCGCTGGTCGCTAGGGCCCAACCTCTGGTGGATGAAAATGCTATCCTCTGTGGTACATATTTCTAATTCACGGGAGTCTAATTGATTTGATGTTTTTCCATTTTCTACTAAGTTTACCTTGTTTGATATCTTTTGATTTCCTATGAGTTTACATTGAAGTTAGTTTACTTTCCTTTATTCTGATCTCATGTACTTCGCAAATTTGCCATTTTATTTCATTTGTGCTCACTGCAGGTTGAATTAATTATCAGTTAAGACATTGATTTTTGGTTGATTATGATAAGAGTGTGGTTAGTATAGAATCAGCTGAAAGAAATTGGTTAATACTAATAAACTCTCGGTTGACATCATTTCCATTCGAATTGCTTAATTGAGATGGAGTCTGATTCATATAGAATCAACTGAAAGAGATTGGTTAATTCTACTATGCTCTCAGTTGATGCTATTTTCAATTGAATTTCTTGCTTCAGATTTGATTATGATTTCAGTTGAAAATTAAGTCTTGATGCTTTGATGTAATATTTTCGTTAACAGTTGCGCTTGAGTTTTATAAATGCATATGTTTACTTTTGTATCAAGTTTTATAGTTCAACTTAAAAATCATTACTCTCTGGATTTATAACTTGCAGATATTGTGTACACTCTTGAAACAAAAAGACTTACCCAGGTTGATAATTAATGTGAGGCAATTAGGAGTTTTAAAAGACACCTTTTAGCACCCAACAATCGTGCTAGGTAATTCAATATCTTAGCAAGGACTGTGGGTGGACCCGAACAAAATAGCAATCATCCAAAGGGTCCCACCTTCGCAAAAGCAGAGGGATGTCAGGAGTTTCTTGGGGTTAGCTGGATACTACCGAAGGTTCATAAAGGACTTAAAAAATTTGGCCTCTCCTTTATTTGGGTTGTTGGCCAAAGATTCTGATTTTATATGGATAAAAAGTTGTCAAGAGGCCTTAGACATTTTAAAGGTTAAGTTAACCACTACACCAATTCTTCAAGGTCAAAATTGGCCCCTCCCTTTTCATATTGATGTTGATGCCTCACACAAATCCATAGGAGTAGCCTTAGGTCAGGTAGAGGATAAATTTCCCTATGCCATCTATTTTATTAGTAAGAACCTTTCAAAGGCTGAGCTAAATTATACTGTGACCGAAAAGGAACTCTTGGATGTTGTGCATTCATTAAACAAATTTAGGCATTACGTTATAGACTACCAAACATTTGTGCATACTAACCACACTGCAGTCAAATATTTAATGAACAAACCATATGTGAATGCTAGAATTATAATATGGTTACATTTATTACAACAGTTTGATCTAACTATTGTTGATAAGCCTGGTAAGGAAAATGTTGTTGTATACTTTCTATCTAGGATGAATCTGCCTGCAGGTGAAGAAGGAATGGTGGATGACTAGTTACCAGACGAGCATTTGTTTGTTATTTCAGTTCTCTCCCCATGGTTTGCTGATATAGAAAACTATTTGGTATCAACACAGTTCCCACCAAACTTGTCCTCCAAAGAAAAGAGAAAGATAGTGAGGAAAAGTGCTCCCTTCACTTGGATTGGGGGCAATCTTTTCAAACTTGGCCCAGTTCAAATATTGAGAAGGTGTGTAAGGGAAGAGGACATTTTTGACATCCTTCTGACCTGTCATGATGGGCCTTGTGGAGGTCACTTTGCAGCAAAGAGTGTTGGGTGCATATAAGGTGTCTTTTAGAACTCCTAATTGCCTCAAATTAATTATCAAATTGGGTAAGTATTTTTGTTTCAAGAGTGTACACAATATGTGCAAGTGATGGAATTCATTATATCTATGGAGAGTAATGCTTTAAGATGATTTATCAATTTCAATACAAGAGTAAACGGATCAAACCATAAATCTCAAGCTTGTAACTTCAAGGAAATTAACATATTCAAGCATCAAAACTAAATCTTAATCTAAACCAAACTCAATCTTAATCAGGAGATTCTAATTGCAATCACATCAACCGAGTGCACCTAGAAATAAGAGAGCTCTTTCAGCTAAATCTAAACTACTACATAGAAATAAAGCAACTAATGTAATCAATAACACTCTGTCCTTTAATTAACAAGAAATGATTCTTATTGATAATTAATTCAATCCACGACATAAATGAATGAAATAAATTGACAGAATTAAGAATTAATGAAATGAATCACAAACTCCACACTGATGAGAGTAAATCAATCGTAAAGTTGTAAAAGAAAACAATTAAACTTGCAGTAAAGGAAAAGTAAAAGTATAAAACAGAAAATAGTAGTGAAATCCACCAGTGACAGGGCCCAATTTGCCAGCAAATACTGCTTAACTACTTCAGAATATCGCGAGTGAACAGCAAATCAAATTATGTATTAATCATCAAATTCAAATGTCATTACAACGTGATGTGTTCTTCAAAATCATGCTCTGTATATTAAAATTACAACTGAAGTAAAAAGGAAAGAAGTTTCCTCCTCTCTATTCTCTCCCTAGTATCCTCCTCTCTTTGATCTTTGTTTTCATTTAAATACACAAAGAGCAAAGGGAAGTTACAACAAAGCTGATTAAAAAATGATTTCCATTACAAATTTGGATTATACAAAACAAATTGATCAGCAAGATCATATCTGAAAGATCTTTCCATCAACATTTAGCAGGAACAAGTCGAATTTGGTATTGCAACTGGAAGAATGTGGAAAATTACTGCAACAACAAATCTAAGAAAATATTCTTTGAAAAACCTTCCCTTTCTCTTAATACAGATCAAATTTTGGAAAACTATGAACTACACAACTAATTTGGTCTGTTCTGGACAAAACCCATGTTTAGACTTTCTAGATTCTCTTTCGTTTGTCTGAAACATCCAATGCAAGACCATCACATCTTATTCTAGCGAATTTCTGAGTTGGAATTTTTAATTGTGAGTTAGAGATGAAATTTGCAATCTGGAAAATATCTTGGAGGCTAAAATTATGAGTGATGTTACAAAAAATCCATTAATAAACTATTGTTGGTAAAATCATGCATAATAGTCATCAATCTATTAAAAATAAAGGAGAAAAATAGTATTTATCCATAAGAGCATAAATAATTATAAAATGGAATTATATGATAAATTATGATAGATGATGTGAGAAAGAATGGTAGAATGGGTGAAATAGGTGTCAAAAGGTGATAATAATAATACCAAATTAGCGGACAAACAAAGAGGAAAACATTCAAAGTGTTACAAGTGGGCTATTCATTGGCCCACTCTTCATCGGGATGTGAAAAAGTACATTAGTCAGTGTGATTGGTGCCAGAGGAAGGGAAAGCCTACTCCAAGAGATGAAATTCCCCTACAACCTCAAGTGAATTTCGAGCCATTTGAAAAATGGGGCATGGAATTAATTGGGACTATCAACCCTCCTTCAAAGCAAAAACAACACATTATTGTGTGCACTGATTATTTGACTAAGTGGGTTGAAACCAAGGCAATTAAGGCAGCAATAGAAGAGAAGGTGTGATCCGGATTTAAACAGGAACGCAATAGATAACAGAGATAACCATAAATACAGAGATGCGATAACCATAAATAAAGAGATGCAGCGGAAATAACACTTCATTTCGTTAATGGAAAATACCGAAATATGCTTACAACCAGAATTGGAAATAAACCAGCTAGGACGATGGTAGCTTATCTTTGAGAAGAGATGTGCGGCTACATGTCTCTAAACTGTTCCGAACTTGTGTTACAATGAGGCTCGAAGGCCTATTTATTATTGAGAAACAATGGGAAAACCCTTCACATTCCAAAACCGACCCTTAGAAGATGAAACGCCAAATTGTGGGCCCCGTTTTGGGTAAATTGGTACATCAATTTCCCGGGGTCGTAACTTTGGCATACGATCTCAGTTTGACGCGTATGGTAGCTCATTAGAAAGATTTATCTGAGAACTACCATTGTTGGAACGGGCAACACGTTCCGTGGAGACCCGTGTTGCCCCCGGATTCTCCAAAAAACGTCGTTTAGGGCCTCAAAACGGCTCTGGAAGTTCAGGACCCAAAAAACTGCTAAAAATAGTAAGTTGTGCTACAATTAAGGAAACTGAAAATGCTGAAAGAGATAATGATGGAGGTCCAAATGGACTTGGCAGGTGGCAACCAATATCCACCTGGATCATTCCTCCCCCCTTAGGAAGCAATGGTCCCCATTGCGTTGAGTTCCCCCATCTGCTGAACTTGTTCTGCACTATCTGATGTGTCCAGTAATGGTGGGAAGCATGGTCGATGATGGTCCACATTGAACACTTGGTGCAGGTGAAGGAATGGAGGAATGCTGTGCTCCAAAGCATTGTTCCCCACAAGCTTGGTACTGCTGTAAGGACCATGTTGGGTGGTCTGAGCTTCTGATGGGTTCTGGTAAGGCATTCTTTCTGTCGATGCAACCAGACTTTGTTGTCCACCTGAAGCTTGTGTGGTACCCCTATGGGTGAGGAGAAGTTGTTCCTGTGTTCTGTCATGACCGTATCCCTTTGCTGCTACTGCTGTGTGGAGGAACCCTTTGCGGTGGTCATGGATGTAGCAACGATCTTCCCCTTACTTTGGGAGTGAACCATACAGATGAATTTCCTGGTCTGTGATATGAGCTTGCTGCCTTTCTTAGCAGTGATCAAAGATGTGGCAGTAGGTGGGGCTATCTCTGGTATCCTGTATAATGAATTATTCAAAGAAATAATGACAGCCCGAGGCCTTGACTCATACACAGCATGTCGCCTCCACAAGAATGGTTGGCCTAATAATACATCACAAACATCTAGAGGTGTAACATCACACAATACCTCATCAGTGAATGGTTTGATGCTGTAGGGAAGGCGGCACTGCTGGCGAACTTTGAGATTTCGTCCTTCATGAAGCCACCCGATACTGTATGGCTATGGGTGTGGTGTAGTCGGTAGGCCCAACCGCTTCACGACCTCTGCTGAAATCAGATTCTTTTGGCTGCCACTGTCGACAATGAATTGTAGCGGCGAACCCTTCACCGACATCTGTGAGTGGAAAAGACATTCCCCCTCCTCTGGCCCTTCGGGCTCATTCTTCTGGATCTTGGCAGTGGCAACAGTGGCGCTGGGATCCGCATCAATGATCTGCTTCCCTTTGCCATTCCCCTTGTCGAGTTCTGGCTCAGGGTCAGAAGATGTATCTGATTCGGAAGCCTTCAACTCGGCCACCAACGCCTGCTTGGTCCGGCACTCACTTGTGTTATGAGTGGGACTCTTGTGGAACTCACAACACTTCCCTGTGTCCTTCTTCAGCTTTGTGGTGTTGTTCTTTTCTTGTGGCTTCGACGGGTTGTCTTGGGTCACCCCGCCTTGGTTTTGTCCTTTGGGCTTCGGATTTGCAGATCCAAAGTCTCTCTTCTTCTGTTTGAACTTTTGCTCGATTTTGACAGCATATCGGTATGCGGTGCCAAGTGAGGAGATGTCCAAGAACTCCATCTCTTCCTGGATGTATCTATGTAGGCAACCACGGTATTTGAGTACGAGATGCAGCTCAGAATATTTGATACCTAACTGTGTGAGAAGGGTGTGAAAGATGTTTGTGAACTCAGGCACATCTTGGTCCTGTCCCTGCCGCAGCATGGTCCATCTGATGTATTTGTCCTCATAGCTTTTGACAGGGTAGTACTGCTCCTTGATGGAATTCCGAAAGTCATTCCAAGTGGGTGCGGCTGAAAATAGTGAGCCTGTACTTTCATCCTTCTGCTCGCAGTAGGTTTCCCACCAGTCCTTGACGTGGGGGGCTGCTTTGAGAAGAGCAAAAACAATCTTTTCCCGACTTGAAAATTCATGAACAGAGAAATACCCATCTAGTAGATTTAACCATTTATCTACGGTATCTGCGTTTATTTTACCCTTGAAGATGGGGATTTCAAAATTAACTTGTACCTTAAAGGGCGTGGCGTTTCCAGAGTCGCTGCTGGAAGCCGATGCGTCACCTCTAGGTAGCCGCTGAAGAATCTGCGCAAAGCTGTCCATCATCGCGTTCCGTTGCCACTCAAGGGCTTCTTCGAGCAATATTTTGATAAGATCTCCTGCCCCCTCGTCTTTCTTCTCATCCGCCATGGGAGGCCGTCGGGATTTGCGAGGCTGGTCTTGGAAAGGTTCGACCAGTTCAAGCCCTAACTCCTTATATCCTGACCTCGTCGGGGACATG
>APFE030468675.1:0-18216 GCA_000404065.3 Pinus taeda
TTAAATATAAACTTTTATTGAATAAATTAAATATTTAATCTACCCTATTGGAAGTCTTCCCTATAAATAAGTAAAGTAAAACGAGAATTCCCTTAAAAATAAGTGAAGTAAAACGAGAATTCTAAAACATTGGAAGTGTTCCCTAAAAATAAGTGGAGTAAAACCAGAATTCTAAACTATTGGAAGTCGAGAATTCCACGCTATTGAAAGTCTTCCCAGGAAGAGGCACTCGACGAGAATTCCCTTAAAAATAAGTGAAGTAAAACGAGAATTCTAAAACATGGGAAGTGTTCCCTAAAAATAAGTGGAGTAAAACCAGAATTCTAAACTATTGGAAGTCGAAAATTCCAGGCTATTGAAAGTCTTCCTCAGGAAGAGGCACTCGATGATGACAGTGAGAAGCAACTACTTCGTAACTTTTATTGCTAAAGGAAGGGTTTCACTGGTAAAAGGAAGGCGAGGAAAGGAAAGGACGGTGACTACTAATTTCATCATCTCTCATTCATCTTGCGAAAACCATCATGAATATGTGCTCAGGGTTCATTAGACATTATTTCTAATTGTGATACTTATTTCTATTAGTGGTCACGGTCAACATAATGGTACTTAACTCTATGAGCGGTTTCCGGTAATCAAAATCATACATATTGATATGGGCCAAAATAATTTATACTTATTTGTCGCTACTGGTTGTTTTGGGTAAACGGAATTCATACATCTGGCGCCAGCCCATTTCTACGGAAAACAAGGACACAGTTTATACGCAGCAGAGGAACCAATGGAGAAAGTAGCAGAATACAGGGAATTCAATCGTCGCATATCAATATTAATTTGGCCAACCAGTAAATCCCTCAACACAACACATTTAAATAATAATTATATAATAAATAACTATATAATATAAAGAAAGAATAAAATATCTCCTGCATGCATGCATTCATAGATCATTCAGAGATCATATGATTGGGAAAAAGAGTGAGGCTGACCAAAAACTTTCAAAAAGGGCAAACTGAACAGTAAATTTCCGCATATGAAAGTAAGTGATATCGGAGCAAAGGGAGGATGGGATGTCCGATCTGTTAGACCTTTGAAAACTAAATGAAGAATAAATACCGTGACAATTTTTTTATCAAAATTTAACACAATATAAAAATATCTTCACAAAAAACCCTTAAAAAGTGGAGGACTCACAAGAAAATTTCGTTATTATGTCAAAGAAATTCATAAGTATACCAAAAGCTACTCTAATTTAATTTAATGGTCTATTCAGAAAAATTAGAAAGCAAAGGATTATGAAATTTAAACATCGAATACATCAAATCGAATCGAATCGAATCTATCAGAAATCACTCATCAAAACCAAAAAGTACGCCCAATACTATCAGAAATCACTCACGGCCGTAGTTATTATTATTATTTTCCCGAAATCGAAAGTACCTGAAATTCCCCAGCCGAACCTTCTTGAGTCGATCGTATGTAAGTGCAGGATTTCCGAATCTCTCTGGCGCAACAGATCTGTGCATCATCGACACTTTTAAAAGAGGAAATTAGAATGTTCAATCCAGAAAAAACATCAGGAAGTAAACCAAACTTCAAAAACAGATCAGTAAGCCAATGGAGAAGAGTGAGGCAAACAAAGAACGAAACCTTAAAGAAGATACACTACACTGCACAACTGAATCAAATAATCAACCCCCAATAAACCCAGCAATTTGGCAATCCCTAAACAAGGTACAGACACACAACACAGAGGCAATTGAGAGAGGAACCAACAGAGAGTCATAGCCACACAAACATTGACATACACAAGAGAAAACACTTCCAAACAAACAAAAAATTTCGCTGCAAATACAAAAGAACTGCTAACTATTCATTTGAAGCCACCCAGGCATCCCTCGTGTATTTCAAAAAAGTTGTTATCCGTTAATGGCGCGGATCAACGTTTATAACAAAAAAAATCTTGAGATTCTTTTCTTGAAATCCCTCGTGTATTTCAAAAAAGCTGTTATCCGTTAATGGAGCGGATCAACGTTTATAACAAAAAAAATCTTGAGATTCCTTTCTTGAAATTCTCGTGCAAGTCACCTGGGTAAAAGATCTTTTTCGAGAAATTCTTTCACATACATCCACGTCGGTGCAAATTTGGAATGTTCACACAAATTTGGAATGTGCTTGAATTTGAATTCAAGGTGGAATCTTTGAGGAGTGGAATTTAAGGTGGAACCTTTGAGGAAGCTCATTCAAATGCATGTTGCTTGGACGAGTGTTATCACAACAAGCCACATCAACACACAAATCCTAAATTAATTTGGACTCGTGGCCTATTTCGTTTTGGAAATATTTCAGGATAAGCTTTGATATGGACAAACTCAATGTTTCTAGGAGTATTCTAATATCTGTTTCGTGTTGCTTGGGATTTTTTCCTCTGAATTTTTTTAATCTTCATGTGTAGGTTATTTAGGTGCAATTCTGGGCCAAAAGACTTACCCTGGAGGGCTTCACCTCCCTTTTATCATGAAATTACTATTTTAGTTCTATATGAAAGATAGTTATACCCTTGGTCATGCTTCTATGTAAGTGAACACTAGTAGGTCCAAGGGTTTCAATGCTATTATTATTTGAAAGTGCACGAAAAGCCTCTTTTTGATTGTATGTGTTTACCCTTCATTGCCACCTTTATTCTCATAGGGAGAAGACAAAGAGGTTGTCTCTAATCCAATCCAACTTCTTAGATCTGCCCTCCTTTTCTCGATACTGACGGATTAGGATTGATTAGTCTGAAATAGTGCTTCAAATGTGCATTATAAGTGCCTATTCTCCTACTAAGAGGCAACCTTGGATTTAGCCCATTACCTAAATTAACTACCATAAGATGTTAGATGAGGAAAACTTTCTTTTCGAAAAGTTGTTGCTCTCACATTTTGGCATTTCCAATGATCAGTTCTAAGGAAGGCCAAACCAGTCTACTTAGGATGCGAGCATAGAAATCTAGGGAAGGGCCCTCAACTGAATCACTATGAATAGTGGACCTAAAAGAGGATAAGGTTTTCATTTTCATAATTATATGATGTTGTATATTCCCTTTGTCGACTCGTTGTGAACAGTGGGTATTCAATAGGTACTATGTTTCCTTGACATCATCCCTTTCTTGTGGAAGCTTAGGTTTATTAGTTGTAGGTTGTCCATGCCAGTAGTACAACTTCAGTTTATTTTAACTCGCATGTAGTGTTAGTTTAGTGTCTCCTTGATATAATCGCTTCTTTATAGTTCTTTGTGTTATATGATCTAGAAGTGCCTTATGTGTTGTATTTATCATGTTAGACACAATAATGGATGGTTAATGATGTTCATAATAGGGAAAAACATAATGGATAGTCAATAAGGTTAACGAACATGCATGATTTGATAATCACCATGATAAGTTATGTTCATCCTTACACATGGGGGTTAGGCTCTATTTCTATGTGAAATTTGTATTAATAACTCATGGAAACATCTTTGTTGCACTATTAACTTACGCATAAGGGAGATTCACTAGTATTAGTATTTATAGATTTGTCCAACTAATCAGTTATCACAAGTTCAAAAGCATGTAGAAAGAATTACAAAATCCCCTTATCAATATTGATTTCTCTGCCTAGTTGATGAGTTGTGACAAGTACAAAAGAAAGTAAGAATAATTACAAAACCCTCCATCAACCACCTCTCCTCTCTATTTTTTTGAGGTCGTACACAAATGGTGGAATTCTCAAGTGAAAAAGAGGATTTAAACTATGCAATCTGACTTGGAAAATCTTTTTCTCGGTGTTATGTAAAATGAAATACCCAGACATCAAAGTAGAAATCATTAACAGGATAACATATATGACAATGACAATATGCATAGACAAGAGTTACATATCTTTGCCCATCTTTCATTTTAGAAAATTCCATTATCTACCCTTTAAGAAAGGATAATTTGATAATAAAGTAACTCACTTTAACCTCATCCAATGAGCTAGATGCAAAGATAATGAGCCAATCATTAGCATACTGCATGGTGTTTAGTATTTTCCATTACAATAAATATGTAGAAACTTCAATTAGTTTGAAACTAGGTGACTCACTCCCTAAATCTTGTAGATGAACACCTTTCAAAATTAATCTTAAATTACAAAGTGACTTTAGTTTTGTGACCATATATGCTTGTAACCAACTCTCGGCATTTTTCACAATCATTCCAATGTTCTTGAGATCTCTTTCTAGAGTTGTCTTCTTAAATCACATAATTAAAGACAAAGGCGTAGTATTGCCCGCTGATCATATATTCATTTAGCGCACAATGGAATCTCTTTATTTTTCCGTATAGGTCTCCATAAATTTGATTGTCGGGTAAGTTTGGTCTATAGAATATCCTCCTAACATTCACATCCATCCCATTACTCCAAATATTTGTGAGAAATCAATTTGTTGCTCCCTCCACTTAAACAATTCATTCACAGTTTGTTCGCTAAATGCATCCTGATTGGCAGCAACCCTCCCAATAGATCTGATGAGTCTACAAAATTATTCACCCATATTTCTTATCTCTCACACCTTCAACCTAGATTTGACTAGTAGAGATTCCAAGCCATCCTGAAGGTATTCCCAAAGGTTTTATTCAGTCATCGATAGTACCTCATTGGGACATATTCTAGGACTTACAATTACTAAACATATATGATATTTAAGTTTGATGTTGTACTGAAACATATCTTAGATTTGATTTTGAAGTTGTACTGTGAATCCTCGAGCATCAAGGTTTTATCGAAAACCACTAAAATGTACTGATGAAATATTTGCAAATTAGACATTAATTAATTAGGTCACGCCCTTTACTATGACCCAATAACAATGAAGCTCATTCTACTAGTCCCATGATTAGCATTATTCTCTGCCTTACAGGAATAATGCCACAAATCATGACAATAGACCTAGTAATGATGAATCTGAAAAATACAAAATAATGCTTTTACCACCCAATAGCTTGGCTTGACAAACTCAAAGTAAAACATTGGAGGTACTCCATTATTGTTGTTACTCTTTTATTTTGATATTCATATATGAGCTTGCACTAGCTTGACATGGTTTCACTAGTAGTTTATAAGTTTAGTCTTAAAGCTTGCAATTTCCAATTTGGATATCATCCTTTATTAGAGTCATAATACCTGGTCTCCAATTCGAATAACTTGAATCTGATTGGCCAAATATACATTCTTATTTGTGTCCCTGATTCTATCACTTCAATCACATTAAGTAAACTATAGGGATATATAAATAACCCATAACCATCCCTAACTTGTGAATTTTTATTAATATCATATTCCTAGTCCCACAAATATAATTAAACAATTGTATAAAACAATCCTGGTTAACTATTTTCTTAACAAATATTCAAATATATCAATTTTGACCCTTGGAAATGATAGTTGGGGAGGGTATCAATAATGTACTTAAAAAAGGAGAAGTTAGAATCATGGATTGATTCTTTGATGTGCATTACCACTTTCACCAAATATTAAAGTCTTAACATAATGAATTGACATCATGGCAAACATAGTGGTCAAGTTTGTGCATGTCTTCAAAAATATCAGCCCCTTTTCAACTTATACACTTGAAATTCTATTTCCAATATAATCATTTGTTGATCTTTATTATATTAATTGGCTTCTAAAGTCTTCATGCAAGAGCAACACGCTTATAACAAGTGTGTAAGAAGTCTAGGTTATGATTTCAATGCAAAGGGAAAATCATCATTAGTTTATTGTACTACACCGTACAATTAGTATTTCTAACATTTATGTATCAAATTCCCTCAATTCTTCATTTTTTGAATCGTGCAGAGTGCCCAATGAAGTGTCCACCTCCCAAACAAATGCATGGATATCATTTAACTTGGCCAGAACTAGTAGAGTGAAAGAGCAATGATCAGGTTCAAGCTGTTCTTCCATTTTCTCATCACAAATATTTCTTCCTTCCAATTTAGCTAGTAATTCTTCCTCTTAGATTTTAACTACAACATTAGAATATTAAAGCTCCAGTATCAAATAATCCATTTCTCAAACTTGCTTCTTCATGGGAATCAATTAGAATTTTATTTTCTTTGAGAATCCACTTTAAGGAATGATCTGCTTCCTTTAAAGCATCATAGCCTACCTCTATCTAAGATTCCAACTGTTGAATTGAAGATTTTGTTAACCTCAAATGTGCCTCCAACTTCAAAATATTAACTTTGTGATCCTTTGCATGATCTGACGATTTATTTTCAAGGCAGTAAAGAGCTTATTTATTTCTTATTCACCTTTCAACAAGGATGTAGGCTCGCCAAAACGTGTAGAAACTTGTTCTGAATATGTTCTTAAATCTGGTGATGAAACAACATGTTTTTGTAAATAAATAACTAACACTGCCTTCTGAGCATCAATTCTCTATTTCTGAGCAAGGTAAACCTTCTATGTCAAATCACATACCTCAATTTTTGTAATTGTCTCAATATCCATAACTTTCTTTAAGACTAGAGGTGAATTTGTTTTACTCCAACAATTCACATAATTCTTCCCAATGCCATACACTTGGGATAAAAAACTTTATTAACATCCTCTAACTCTCATCTACCTCAGTATACTTTTGAAAAGTAGGCTTGATTAGAAACAAGTGCTTGATCTCATGCTTGATGAACAGGTCGAACTCTATAGCTTCCATGAAAGCCTTCTATGTGATCCTTCTATTGTTAATATTATCCAAACGATCTTGCCTGGTTCGGGAGGCTGGCTTTAAGATTCTGAGAGATAATTGATAACAAATGGTTATGAAATGGAATTAGCTCTTGCACGAGAGCAAAGATTAACCTAATAAACACTAAAATGATATTAAATAAAATTGAATTCGATCCATAACAATTTTGAGAGACAATTTATCTCTATCAACCCAAAAAACTGTTAAACAACTCAAATCACCTGCCCTACCCTTATCTTCACAGCCGCCTCCTCCTCTCTCATTATCCCAGACTGGACCCTAAGATAAGCTCGACCCAGACATCGACACAGACAGACCCTAAACTGAAGACCCTAAACTCAAACCACACCGACACAAGGAGGAAGATATAGGTATATATATATATATTCCGAACTCATTCTCGCCTCTACTTGCTATGGAATTGATAAGTTCATTATGTTTTGGTTTTTTTGAAATTTCAATTCTCGCGCTTTTCTCTTTTTTGGAAAAGGATGGGTTGATGCTTTTTCTTTTTTTAAATTTCTATTCTTGTGCCTCCTATTTTTGAAAAAGATGTCACGTAAATGTTTTTTGATGCCATTTTATGCTTTTTCCGTCACTGATGCTTTTGTTGACGGGTTCATGCTTTTTCTGTCCAATGGGCTCATGCTTTTGTTACCATTTTTTTTTGAAGGGAAATATCAAACGCACATCTTGCCCACAGGGCTTCCATATATGTTTTTCTTTTATTTATTTATTTATTTGCAGTTTATAATCTAGTGTTCATTTAATTTTTATTTTAAATTTTTATTTACTTTTGTAGATGTTTGTAGTAGGGTGTTGAAAAGCTTTGAGATCCAAGAGTTTGATGGATATATTATGTTATTTATTTTTTATTTTATTTAATAGTTGTTATATGAAATTTATTGAATATTAATATTATTTTTTATTTAAAATTGCAAAGTAATATGTATTTAGGGTAAGTGTCTTAACAAATTTGCAAAACTCTTTTTAATAAGTTTTAAAAAGGGAAAGTAGAAAATTGTGTGTGTACGAATATTTACAATGAGGGGCGTCCTCCTTGATATATAAGAATACAGGAATTAGTGTAGCCATATAAATGAAATGGCTAGAAAACTCAAATGAACATCAAAACACTCAGCTCATGATATATTTCACATAGCCAAGCCAAAAAAAAATCATGAACATCTCAAAACTCATAATTAAATTTGTATTAAAACTCATAATTAATTTGTCTTCCATAAAAATTTTCTATTTATTACTGGAGTAAGATTTTTTTCCATTTTACTTTTATAGGAAATAAACTTATTAAGGGATTTTAGAAATTTAACTGAATATTGTTTATCAATCCTAATGTAGTTGGATTTGAGATCTAACCACATATGAGGGGCTTGGGTGGAAGTGAATTTTTTAAACCAATTTGTGTCAACTCAACCCTAATGTAGTTGGTTTGAGATCTAACAATGTATGAGGGGCTTGCTAGATGGGAATCTTTTAAACCAATTTATGTCAATAGCAAGTCACATATATATTTCTATGAATTATTATTTAGTATTTACATTTCTTCTACTCTTCCATTGTTATAGTTAGCCCAGTGAAAAACATTTTTTTGTGCTTAATTTCCTAACAAAATGTAGCACTGTAGAAGACTTGAACATTTTTTAGCAGGTGAGCTTTCCGTCTTTTGCCTGGCTACTATTGTCAACATCCCATTTTGATATGGCTTCTTGAAACTTATGTTTTTTTTCATACCCACATTTTAATTTGACCTTAGGTATGTTCTTAATAATTTTATCAAAGTATGCATTTCACCATGAACATTACCCATGCTTAAATTAAAATCAGATTGAATTAACTTGATTGCATGTTCCGATTTAATATTCATGCAAACGAGTGTGGTACTCAATGGTCATTGTAGGCGTTGATGTTCAACCTTTAAACCTAGTATTCAAAACGCAGTTTATTTATAGTTCTACGGATAAAGAAGGAAATGGTATCTCTTAGTTTTCTGAATTGTTTCATTGCCATATTGTTCGACTACATCATACCAACATATCTATCTATCTATCTATCTATCTATCTATATATATATATATAGAATATATATATATATATATATATATATATATATATAGACTATATCATACCATTTTTTTTAGGTTAGGTTTGTTTTGTATCTTTAGTTGGTAACAAGTAGATATTTGTGAAGACATTTTCTAGAAATAGTTAGGGAATTAATTAATTCACTCGAAATACTATAACTCTAAATGTAGAAAGTTATAACATTATTGACTATGTGAAAGTCAAGATTCAACAGTAAAATTTGTTAAAAAGAAATTGCAATGTGGATGGGATTTAATTGATCAAATAAACAAAATAATTTTATGCCTTATTTTCTACCTCATCTTACAAGTGGGATACAAAGATTTATTGAGATTTGGAGTAGCAAAACCATTATTTTGAGTTGGAGAGCTCGTACACCATTGATAATATGAGGGAAAATATTTGACAAAACGGTATACATCTTTCTTGGTGATGTTTAATCTTCCTAGCAAGCAAGTATAAAATGGTTGTTGCTTAGGTTATTATAACGTCTAAAATGAATCAACTCTTCACTTCGTTTTGTGTCTAAGAGATAAAATCCATATCATGGTCAAAACTACAAGTAGGAAGAAAGTTACTCTTGAGGTTGAGAGGTTAGATACCTTTAACAAAGTTGAGGCCAAAGTTCAATACAAGGAAACATTTTCTTGAGATTGTAAAAGATTGATATTTTTTAGAAGAAGTGAGAAGATGATAGCATTGTGGTCAATTATAACATTTATAAGAATCTATACTACTTCTTTGCCTTAATCTTCAAGGGGTTAAGAGGGGAAACAATATTTAATTTATTGCATTCTCTTGTGAAGACATCAATCCTTTGTAAGCACCAACTTATAGTAATTGTTGGCTCCAACATGAACTCAACCATCACTACACTAGAAAATGGACTTCAAATCAGGCCTAAGCTAGATATTCAAAGACATAACTCATCCCTAAAACATGGCCTTCAAACATCAAAGCATGTCCTCTGAAACTCGTCCTTCAAACCACATAACTCATCCCCTTAAACTCAGATTTTGAAAAGAAAGTATTCATCCTTGAAAAAGATAAATAAAACATACAAAATATCTTCCCCAAGCAAAAAGACAAGAATCCTTCAAATATGTGCCAAAAACCTTCCATAGAGAACTAATTCAACACAGATGCACTTCACTTCTTCTTAGTTCATGAGGTATGAACCTCAGACCTTCTCCCTGGATCTACTAAAAATAGAACGAAATTATTGAGTCGAGTGGTTAGAGAAGCTCATTTTTACACCTATTTATTTGTGTTTGGATTTTGGGTTAGGGTTGACTTGTCCACTAGTTGGGATGACTTTCTCAGTTGGCATAACATATAGTGAGTATTAAAAAATTCATTTATCCTCAACTTTGAGAATTTATAAAGAATGCCATATATGATTGGAACGGTCTTGGAAACAAATTTCTAACCATATATCTTATGCTCCCATTTGAGCTGGGTATTTGGAGAAAATTAACCTTCAAAGGTAGAGTACATAATCAATTGGGTCATATTAAAAAAGTATTTGATATCTCCTCATTCCTATAGAATTAGAGGGAGTTCCATATAACGTTGGAAAAGTATCATAATATCTTATTTGACTATATAATTTACTCTTTCATTTGGACAACCTTTGACATCAACAACAACCATTTTCAACACTCACCACTTCTAAGTTAAGAAAATTAAGAATCTTCTATTCTACATGTGTTGTGATGTCCATATGAGCGAGCGAGTAATAGGTCTAGTTTTATGGTGATTGGTTTGCAAATACCCATTAGATGAAATTTCAAATGTCAGTGGAACAAGATGATCCATGTTCATTTTATAATTTTCTCTCTTCCATTTGGTTACTGCCATTCAAAGGGGATTAAATTTGTTATAATTCTCGACCCCATTACAAGCAACTTGTCTACCATAACACTGATACCAATATTCTCATCATGATTTCTCCTTGCTTTCCTCCATCCCAAGTTACCAAACCTTATATTCACTACGATGTTCATATCATCTAACCTCATATCGAACTCTTGGATTCCATGCTAAAGAAAAGCAAAATCCTCTGCCATATGTGCATTGTAACCTGAAGGTATAATTCAGTGGAGGAAACCAACACATTGATCTGAAGAAAAGAAGAAAATAAGCATGATGGGAGAGATATCGGCCTCTAAAGGTTGGGAGAAGCAACTATGGTGATCTGAAGCATTTAATATTAAAATGAAACATGGGCCTATAGTGTAAGACCTCAAAATAAAACAGTCATGTCCAGTGATTCCCAACAATGTAAGGCCCACCACCCTTGTTGCTATGCTACCTCTTGATGCCATTGATCCTACTCCAAAATTGTACACCGCTTGGGTTTAAGCTCATTTGTGAGCAATTGTTAGTGGTGGTGCTAAGCTATTTTTCCTCCTCTTTTTCGCTCCACGCATCCTTGGCTACCACCCTTGAATGTTAATCAGGTGATCAATATTTAGCTCAAAAACTCAATGACCGCACCCGTCTTGGAAAAAGGATCTGAATGCAACTCGTTTCACTGAAAATCGAGTTCGTATGAGGAAGATGTCACGTTCCGTCCACTTTTCCAAATAGAAGAAATTTTTAAAAAGATTGCACAGTCAATAGTCTGTACTGCTGATGTGGCAAGTGACTGTGCAAGGTCAACATTGGTCAACAATCCAATTAGGCCTCGACAAGTGTCATATTTTTGTTAGTTATCAAATATGGTGACGTGGCATGATTTATTTGGTTAATGGGGGACGAATGAGGAGGGGACAAGTGGAAAGCCTAGAGGTTGCCACGTCTCCCTCCCAAAAGGTCAGCTCAGTGCTCAGTGGAACAAATTTTGTGACAGGCTGGGTGGTCGAACATGGGACCTGTACTAAACAACTGCAACACATTTCCTAGGGAAAGATTTTTTGACCACATCTGGAGCAAAATTTGAACAAATTGAGCTAAAAAAAAGGTGTTCCTAGCTAATTTGAGCATCCTGAACACATTGAATAAGGTTTAAGGAGCAGTATAGCTTTGTAAACTACATTTTTTTTACCACATTGAGCTAATACAGAGGCCCAGACCATGGACGCTAGACCATTGGTCTGTAGCCCAGGACGGGTGAAATCCTTCATCGAAACACTGTGTTAAGAGTTCATGTTGATGGTTTGCTGTACTTTTCATTAATTTTTTTCAACACTTGTTTTTAATTCTATTTTTCTCATGTATTTCACCTAAAACTTGATAAAATTTACATGTTTCTAATCATGAACAACATAAGAGAAACACGCACAAGAAGCAATTGAAAAGCATTTGCTTGTAAATCTGAAATTGAAATTAGCACAACAAAAAAAACATTCAACAACATATCAAGTAGCTCAACAAGTTGAGTTTAGAGAGTGGGAGAATGTGAAAAACTATCAACTTCCAATTTGAAAATGCAATCATTGAAATCATATTGAACTAAGTGTAATATTCAAAATTCATGAGAACTTAGTCAGTTACAACTACCTCACATGGAAATGGTCATAGATGAATGACTACTTAATGTATTTGAATCCCAAAAGACGATATCTGATATAATGCACTGCAAAAACCCCTCAATACTTAAATAGTTCAATACTCTAAATTAATAATTTTGAAAGACTTTGGATTCATGTAGAATGTCTTTATAGGATAAGAAACAACAATATATTGGTAGGTCAATAGAAAATTTATGACATAAGAAAGTTGAAACACTACCCACAATATAATTTTCCAACTGCAACAATTTTTTTAACCATGGTAGTATACCTTCTCTATAAATAATTTAAAGTCAAGATGACATACCTGTAGAGAATGTTTAGTAACATTAATTGGAAAATATTTTTTACATTGAAATGAATCCACTAGACTTTGCAGCGACCAATCATTTACATGTGTCCATAAAAAAAGATATCATAAATTAGGTAACTCACAACAGTTGTAATAGCCGAAGAATATACCTACCTAAAAGACACCATAGATGCTTGCGTACCACAATCCAATTAGAAATATGAACATGTTGAAAGGTATGCTATTTGTTGAACTTAATTAAAAACAAAAATATGTATCATTTAAAATATAAAATAAACTTTACATGAATTTAATAGTATGTAATTTTGGTTTTCCAAAAGGAAAATGACACATGTATTCCATGTGAAAATGCATATCAATGGATTCCAAAAATAACTTCATAAGTTACCTTCATAGCACTACCGACTTCCCCCGATGGGGGTGCACATGCATTGGTACAAATGGCATGTGATCGGCCATCCAGGCCTGCCTCCCCTCCATGTGAATATTAATGTTGCAGCAATGACAAGACTTGATACTTACTCCCCTGGCGTGACACTCCTCCTCAAGCACTTTGAGGATAAATGTGAACCTTTGTACATGATTTAGCTCAATTTGATAGTTTGGGCAATGAGTTTGGCTGGTAAGGAGTTTGATAGAAATCAGGTTTGTCTTTATGGTGCCTCACAGGGGCTATGGCCTTGGGTGAGGAAGGAAAAGGACACTTGTAGTAGCTTGAAGTGGTTCGACATCAGTCTCCTAGTCTACCCTTGGGACCATGGTACAAAGACAGTCAAAAGTCTAGTTCTTCTCCCTCGCTTCTATTGGCAACAAAGACTTTTCATCACTCTGCTAGCTCCTGGACCCTCTCTTGCTTGAGAGAACTGCCACAGATCTTTACAAGTGCATGGATTTTTATTTGGCATCTGGTATTTTATGCTTTGAGGTCGGGTCTCGCCCTTAGCCCGGGTGACATTTACGTCTCTCGGCCAACATTTGGGGGTGGGGGTTATGTTGATGTGCATCCTTGGGGAGGTGTCTTAGAATTATTTTACTCTGGAACCTATGTTGGGTAAAATTGAGCCCTTCTCACCTTATTGGTAGTACTATAGCAGCGTTGGATACATTGTAGCACCCCCTGTAATGATCCCCATCCCCCTCCTAGAAATTTTGTCAATAGTTCTGGTTTCTTCTTGTGTCTGTCGCAACATGCTAAGGCCATATAGCCATATGAAAATAACGTATGTAAATTGTGTACGTTGGTATTCTCCAGACCCCAATCTCAGAAATTTTGGTTGGAATGAGGAAGTGGGCAATGTTGGGAGCATTTTTGTACGCTATTTTATTTTGAACATCTAATGAAAGCCATTTTGAAAGGAAAAAAAAAAAAAACAACAACAATACTCTCATTTCCCTATGGTGTTAAAAATGGCATGTAGATCATCGAATTTATTGAGCTCAAAATATGCCTTCCCCTCCTCTTTACCAAAGTTGAACTTCATTACACTTGTTGGATTTACTAGATCAGATGGTTATGACTCCCCGCCGACTTCATCACTTTCAAGGATGAGCCCTCGACCCGCTTCCCAGGCTATCGGGTTGTGGCATTACCTATATCTATTGTTGGGCGAGGAAAGTTTGAGAAGGTAAGTGGGCTCTTGAGAAGTTACAAGTGAATAGATTAGCTTTTGTGAAGGAATTGTTTGTTACAAACATGTCAAGCGATTGCGCAAACTGTGACTACGCTGACAAGAACCACTACACGTATGTTTTCTTTTATTCTCAATTTCTTATCAATCTCTCTTCCTTTTCCTTTTAAAATTTCGTGTCATTTGTCACGATTTCAAATTTAGCTACATCTGAGCTCATTCGATTTTGTGTTGTTTTGTTTCAAAGTAAAAAGGGCTTCCAGATGGACGGTATTGTGGAGACCGCTTATGAAATGGGGTATTGAGTTATATGTAGTAGTTATAAGTTTCATTTCCATGGTTTCGAAATGATATGATAATTGAATGTATTTGGATTTGATGTGAACATGCATGGTGGAAATGTATCTATGGAGAATGAATGCAAGTGCGGCCCCAACTGCCAGTGCGGTTCTTGCAACTACCACACCTGATTCAAAATATAGTCTCTTCAATGGTGGTTTGCAATACGGGTGTTATAAGTCCAATATAATCTCTTAAATAATATTTGTCTCTCCAATTGGAGTGTAATAAGTCTAGTATGTTCCACCAGGCATGATGTTACTATACTAGGAATTTTAAATAAAGACTCAATTTACATAGATTTGGGATTTTTATTGTCGCTTGTATTGTTCGTGGCATGCCAATTACTATGCTACTCACCTTAATCCATCTTTGACGCTTTTGGAAAAGATTATCTCTGGTTTGTATTGCAGGGTGAACCATATGGGGAATTCCAATTATTTAATTGAGGGATACTATTAATTGCGTTGATGTTTAGGTGCGCGAAATTTCCTTATGGGGAAGTTCATTTTTCGAAGTTCCTCTACACAATGATTCTTTGGCACAATGAAATTCAAAGTGGTGGTATCTACGAAGAATACTATGTATAAAAATTATTTGGAAGTTTGAGATCTTAACATTAATCTTTATATAATAATAATATGTGCCATACTTAATTTTTTTTTTAATACCATTTCTTAATTGTATGTTTCAATCGTACATATACTGTAATTTATGGTTGTTATTAATGATAAAACTTTTGAACCAAATTTCCCTTTTAGATAACACTTAGGCTTGGTTGATTAAATGGTCCATATGATATTTCGTAGTGATTTGTTGAACTTCTTTTGGTACATTTCGTGGTTATAACATCTTTGTACTCCTAAAACGACACTCTTGGGTCGTAGTCACACACACTACACTCGTTGCACTTGGGGAATGTGTATAAAGTGATTTTTTCATGTATAGTCATCATTGTTCAAGTATATTTAAGTTTTCTTGAGGAGTTTTTATGTGTCGTGCGTGGTTGTATGTCTAAACTCATCATGTTCACCCCTCACCTCATATTTCAGACTTCGACAAATATTTGGCTTCAAAGTAAACTCATTAAGGCGAAGAGCACACAAGCACACTATGAAGCCTTTATGGGGAATCCTTCATTTTTTGGAAGAGAACCATGCACCCTCCAAGGGCACAAGGCTCAAAATAATGGGTTTTCTACTCAAAATCTCAATAAAGCTTTGTATCCCACCTCTAATATGAGGCAGCAAATGAGGCATAGAATTAATTCGTATATTTAATGAATTAAGGCTCATGGATCCTCCAATTGCTTTCCAACAAATTTTAATGTTGAATCTTGAATTTCACATTGTCAATAATTCTAGAACTCTCTACATTTAGAGTTATAGCATTTCTAGTGAATTAATTCCCTTACTCTTTCCAGAAAATGTCTTCACAAATATTATTCATTAGAAACGAATGACACAAAAAAATTTAACCTATTCTAAACAAAAGAAGTGGTATGATAAAGTCAAACAACTATTGCAATAAAGAAATTCATAGAAGTAAGATATAAGTTTTGCTTCTCTATTCCTAGATCTACAAATGAACTTCACTTCCAATACCAAGTTTGTAGTATTGCAAAAAAAAGGTGTGACAATCTAAAAAGTTCCAAAATATATTATGTTCATGAAAACTAATTCAATGATATTTTACTAAAATCACAACTCCTTGGGTCTATTTCAGAGACAATGAAATCCAAAATATGTATCATGCATAGCCAAAGTGCTAAATATGTAACCATACATGTATCATGCATAGCCAAAGTGCTAAATATGTAACCATATATGTATCATGCATAGCCAAAGTGCTAAATATGTAACCATTTCATGCGTTGCAAAATTTTCATGAAACTAATTTAGGGATATTTTAACCAAAATTCCTACACTTTGGGTTATTTCAAACAACTAAAAATGAAAATAAGTACCATCAGCTAAGCCATACTAAGGTGGTTTTTTTTTTATTAGTTTTTTCCTTGGTTTCAATTTCCTGTTGGGCATAACTAGAGGGCTCAACATGTAAACATTTCTTCTATTTTGAGAGAAAAATATTTTGTCCTTTTTTCCAATAACAAGTATAGGGTGCTAAGGAAAACAACTCAAAACTAAAAAAGAACCCAAAAGAAGAAAATAAAGGATTCATCTAAAGATGTTGAGAACTACTTGTATATACAACGCAAAAAGATATTTATGATTACCATAAGTTGTAGGTAAAAGTAGTTGTGACAATTTAGAATAGGTTCTCTTCAACTCTGTGTCAAATTGGATGGTGAAATGATTAAACAAATAAATTCAAAAGATAAACCATGTATGCAACTCTAGACAAAACAAAAGAACATTTTAACATTTTGCTTCGCTGCGACAAATTAACTTTTGAAGATGACAAGATAACAAAATTCCAAAAGAATGATTCCAAGTTATGCCATGTAAGGGATATATGTAGTCATGACATAAAATGTTTGTTACAGGTAATCAATGATGAACGATAAAATTTGTGAGAAATCACTAAGCATTGTACTTTATCTATATAATAAAAGGTTTGAAATTATTTGTAATCTATCATGCCTCAATATTGTAGAGTACCAACCTAATAACATTTTATGCAATGATATTTGTTACTATGACTTTTTATAAATTATAAGCGAAATAATTAATTATTGAAAAATGTTGTGTTACGCTAATAATGTAGCTTAGCTATTCATTTTTGTTCAAAATGAGATACTCCAAATAGCATTTTGAATTAATGAACCTACCAAAAAATAGGAAAATACTATCAAACAAGACATTGACCACCATCCAACATGGTCACGCATACACAAGGCTTGCCATTACCAAAACTGGATCTAGATCCACAATATATACCAACACCAACAATCTTCCTATAGCCAAAGTTTCTCAATTCCTTGACATCAATGTCTACAATGAACATTGAGTATTAGAATAGTTTGCATGAATATTAAATAGGAACATGCAATCAAGCAAATTTAATATGATTTTAGTTTAAGCACTTGTAAGGTTGATGGTGAAATACATACTCAAGAAAATTATTAAGCACATATGATTGAATAAAAAGGTGGGTAGGAAAAAGAAATTATAAATTTCAAAAAGCCATATCAAATTGAGACATTGAGAATAGTAGCCATGCAAAAGAGGAAAAACACTGAAAGCTTGCTTGCCTACTAAAAATTTGTTAAGCCTTCTATAATTTGCATATCTTATTAAGAAATTAAAAATAAAAATAAAATGTTTCTCAATAGACTAACTATAAAAATAAAAAAACAGTGATAATTTACTAAATAATAATTAACTAATATATACATATATATACTTCTTTATTGGCAAGATGTGTGTTTGAGATTTAAAAAAGTATGAGTAGAGGGAAAAAAAATAAACAACAAAAAAATCAAAATCAAATATAGAAAGTGTGAGAAATGAAATTAAAAAAAAACAAAAGCGTCAACCCATCCTTTTATGCAAAAAGAGAAAAGCGCACGAATTGAAAGTTAGAAAGAAGGGAAGAGAGAGCA
>APFE030468683.1:0-14821 GCA_000404065.3 Pinus taeda
CTTCACACTTTAGGGGGCAATCTGTTACACAAAAATATCGTCACCTTGATTATTTGCAGTCGGTGTAGGCTTATCATTACCTATACCAGCTTCCTAAGAAAGTCTTAAACCTCAGCTCTTTAAAACAAGCTTGAGAAATGAGAGAAAGACATCAAAAAAGCAATGTAACTCTAGTTCTGCACTTTCTCTTACTTTTGCCTGCGGGCCCGCACCTTTTGTTCAAGTTGTCTGCGTACTTATATGCTCTGTAAGTAAACGGGAAGGTGCGTACCCCTGTAAAAGTCAAAAGGCGCAATCTTTATCTTAAAAAACTCATCTTGGGTTAATTCTAGAGTTTTCTAGAAGCATTTGTTACGTATATTGTTCGCTCCAAGTGGTTCATGCATCCCATCATAGGAGGAACTAATCCCTTGTTGAGAGGAGCTATCCCTTTGAAGGAGGACTCTATCCCTTTGAAGGAGGAGTTGGTAACTGATCTCCATTGCACTATAAATTGAGGCATTGGGTCAGTGGCCAGAGAGGTTAGAAGCTGAACTTTTGAGGGTAAATGCTAGTGAAATCAAGACTTCCTATTTGGGCTTAAGAGGAGAGATCACATACCTTTTTTGGCCCCATTAGGGAGTGAGTGAAGCTTGTCAAAGTAGAGGAGACTTCTTGTTGGACCCTGGAAGGAGCTTGTACAGCGTCAAAGCAAAGGTTGTAAAGTTCTTCTTCTTTTGAATTAATACAATCAGGCTCATTTTTCTCAACAAGTATCTCATGTTATTTGTTTCATGGACTCCTTGACTTTCATGTTAAATATGTTTTATAGTACTGGTTATTTAGGTGTTATTTAATCGTTTTCCTTGTTTTTGTTTGCAGGTTTGCGACAAAGGAACTTACTTGGATCAAAGGAGTGAAGGCATCCCCAAACTTGCGTTGGACATAAAGTAGACCTTAAACACACTTGTTTGCCATTATTTATAAAAGCACATTTAGAGAAAGATAGTGTCTGGTTGGTTTGCTTGTCATTAGGTCTTCTTTAGATTCTAGGAAGGTCTATCTTGTCCGCAAGATCGACTCATTCCGCGTGACATGATGGTCCTCCTTTTCTCATCTCAAAGGCAATTAAGATTCTGTGAAGCTGCGTCATAGTGATATTCTGCATATCTTGTTTTTCTTCTATGGCAGACACTTTGGGTTCAAATTTAGCAAACAAGGGTCTCAAAACTTTCTCAACTAAGACAAATTCCTTAATTTCTTCACCTAGATTCTTCATACAGTTGAAAACCTCATCTATATGTAGGAAGTAATTGGCTATGATTTCATCACTATGCATCTTAAGAGTTTCTTACTAAATTTTGAGAGTTTGAAGCTTAGCACGTTTTACATGAGAGCCTCCTTCATAACTTAGAACGATTTTGTCCCATATTTTTTTCGTTGATTTGAGCTGCATGACTTTGACAAACTTCCCAATAAAATAGTGACAGCTTTGGCATTGGTTTCATAATCCTTTTTACCTGCCGTATCTGTAGGAATTGTTGTTGGAAATGTATATCTTGTTTCCACAATTTCCCAAACATCCATTCCAAGTGATTGTAGATAGGTATTGGTTCTTATTTTCTAGTAAACAAAATTGCTCCCATCAAAGATTGGAAGTCTAATGGATCCCATGCTCTCTTGATTATTCATTTTGATGGATCTCCCTTCAAGCGATCAAGCTTCTTCTAATGGACCTCCCTCTGATACCAATTATTGGAAATAATACTGAGAGGGGGGGTGAATCAATATTAGCAAATCAATAACTTTTCATTTCCATTCTCTGATTCATATACACTACTTCAGTTAAGGGAACTCACATGTACACACAATTGTATTTAATGCAACTAGCGTATATCCAGCAAACTTATGATTCAGTTAATTCATCATATGTTGATCATTAATCAGTGCATCCGTACTTCATTAACCATATAAATAGTAACCAAGTGCAGTAAAAACAAAATAGACCATCACACATAAGAAACACATATGAACACCAAGGTTTAAGGTGGAAACCTAATGCAGGACAAAAACCACCTGCTGCTGTCTTCTTTTAATATAAGAAAAACCTATTTACAATCTTGTACTGGTGCAGACTCATACCAACACGTAGGCACCCACCTGCAGAAGGCTACAACCTTCTCTCATTCTCCAGCTTTTACTAGAAGGGAGCTACAACCCCCTGGCTCTTGTACTAGCTGATATATTTACTAGTACGTAGGTGCCAGCCTACAGAAGGCTACAACCTTCTCTCTTCCTAGGGACCACGTTTCATAAATTTTTAGACTGGATACTCATGGAACACAACACTATAATCTGAAGGCCACGTTTCATCCAATTTTCATACTGGACCCATCAACACATTGAAGCTAAAATCAATCACCACTGTAATAAAACCATTGCATTAGCCAATCATCAATCTCTGAATCACCCACAACTGAATCACTCAATCTATCTAACTTTTCAGAGCACAGTCAACAAAACACAGTCACCAGAACACAGAGCAGAACCCAGATCTCTGTAACAGCAATCAGAAGCAACTGATACTTCAACCATCAAGTTCATAAGGTATATGCTACTTGGCTGTGTTGAACCAGCATGTATACGCCCTTTTACCAAAGGGAACCAGCGTACAGATCTGAAAATAATTACTTATACCTTCGCTGCAATTTTCTACTTCAGACATACCCAAATCATCATACATAAAGGATAAAACATGCGTCATTATCCAGATCTGAACTATTCATGATCATACCATATAATGATAATGCATTTTAGTCTTCATGATCCTGGTCCATCAACCTTCATTTGCCACGTAGGTGCATCCTTAGCAAAGCATCACAAACCCATCACCTGCATACTGGATCTTCCACTTTATCAGATATTCAATCCTTGCACACACGGCCTAATGATCTTCTCCTCCTTTTATAGTTTAGGCCTTTCTCAATACCATGGACCAAAACCACTTAGGACCAATACCTTGGACCAAATACCTAGGGTCAATGCCTTAGACCAGATACCTTGGACCAATACCATGGATCAAAATACCATGGACCAAATACCTTGGACCAAAACTTAGTTTTCCAAGATATACGCGCTTTTCCTTCTATGAAAGTGTGTGTGTACGTTATACGCGTCTTTTGGTCCGGTAACCTGCATGTATACGCTCCTTTGTCAAGGTGAACCTGCGTATACCTCTCTTTATTCATTCTTTGTAGTTTGATCATTAATTCTTGCTATTGACCTTCTGCACTATGATCTGTCATCTGAGTGAGTTGCCATCAAGGACAACACCTGTATCATAATGCCAACAAACTTTTGGCATGACCTAGGTTCAGTATCTGGGTTACATTATTGATGAACAGGGGGTGCATGTGGATCCAGCCAAGATCCAAGTCATTCAGGATTGGCCATCTCCAACCACTCTAATAGAGCTCTGCATCTTTCTAGGTCTTGCCAACTCCTACCGTAGGTTCGTGTTGGGGTTTTCTCATATCACTTGGCCCTTGAGTCAAGTCACCAAGGGAGGAGCGAAAGCAAAATTATTTTGGTCTGAATCTCAACAGAAGGCATTCGCAGAGTTGAAAGATCACCTTTGCTGAGCACCAGTGCTCGCATTACCAAACTTGCAACAACCATTTGAGGTCGAGACAAATGCCTTTGACTATGCTATTAGGGCAGTCCTTACTCAACACAGAAATCCAGTGGCATATCACAGTGAGACACTTTCAGACATAGTCCGGACGTATCCCACTTATGAAAAAGAGATGTATTCCATTGTGCAGGCTTGCTGACAATGGAAGCATTACATTTTGGGGAAGGAAACGTTCATCCACACAAACCACCGACCCTTGCAGTTCATATAGACCCAAGGGTAATTGCAAAATGATCGCCATTAGAAGTGGTTCACATACCTGCAACTGTTCCATTTGAATATCAAGTATAAGAAGGGCAGCACCAATAATGTTGTAGATTGGCTTAGTCAACCACCGATCATGGCGTCAACCAGCGTGCTCAACTCTTGTGGGCACGAGACTTCTGATTAGCCACTTCTCTACAAAAGCGACCCAGAATTCGGCCACTCATACCAGACACTCTTGAAGGGTAAGCATGTTCTAGATTTTCACCTCCAGGATGCCTTATTATGCCACTTGGGTCACCTTTGTGTTCCTTCAAGTGAGCGTGCCAAGATAATTTGGGAAGCACACTACAGTGGGGCTTCTGGGCATTTTGAGGTCGAGAAAATGGTGGCAGAACTACAAAAGTATTTTTGCTGGCTGAATCTTCAACAGGATGTCGGGAAGTACATCAGATCATGCACTGTGTACGCCATTTCCAAACCGGCCATCAAGAAGCAAGGCCTCTATACCCCGTTTCCTACCCCTAGTCGACCTTGGGAATCCATCTCCATGGATTACCTGTTAAGCCTTCCTTCCACTAAGCATGGAAACGACTGTGTTTTTGTGGTCGTCGACAAGTTCTTGAAGATGGCCATTATGGCACCCTCCAAGAAGAATATCACAATAGAAGCCACTGCTAAACTCTTCTTTGAATGAGTGTGAGTACACTTTGGGATCTCAGGTCAAGACAACATGTTCCTCAGTACATTTTGGTCCAGTCTCTGGTCAATGTTGGACACCAAACTCAATAAATCCATAGCCTTCCATCCTCAAACTGATGGCGAGACAGAGGTTGTCAGTAGGATGATTGTACACATCCTGCGCATGTACAACTCAAATCATCCACGCACATGGGATGAGAGCCTCCCCTATGTTTAGCACAGCTACAACCGGGCTCTCCACAGCTCGACTAGCCACAGTCCTTTTCAGGTGGGCTTGGGATTCTAGCTACTATGTCCCATTGATGTGGCCATGCCATTTGCAGCTACTCATGCAGATTTGGCTCATGTCCAGTCTGAAACAGAGAAGGCAAACAACTTCATTGAGCACATCCAACATATTCGCCAGCAAGTCCATGATATTCTGGAGAAATCAAATGCCATGTACAAGTAGCAACATGATCAACATCGAGTGCCACACAAGTTTCAGGTGGGCGACAAAGTATGGTTGCATTTGCAAAAGGAACACCTTACCAGAGCCTATTGGAAACTTAGACCACTCCGATATGGTCCTTACACCATTACCAAGGCTGTGGGAGGCAATGCATTTGAGTTAAGCATTCCCCCATTCCTTCGCCTACACCCAGTGTTCAATGTGAACCGCCTTTGGTCATACTTTCCACCATTACTAGACACATCCGACATTGCATAACAGCTCACACCCACAGAGTTAAATCCAGATTGCATGGAACAAGCTGCAACTGATTGGATCATGGACACACAGATCAAGCACACTCGCCAGCATAATATCCAATTGTATCTATTTGTCAAAGCAAGCTAACTCCTTCACCAGGGCAAGTGGCTCACCAGGGACCAAGTTCAGCAGAAGTTTCCTCATCTCATGAAGGAACTCAACGCAATGGGGACGATTGCTTCCTAAGGGGGGAGGAATAATCTAGGTGGATATTGGTGGCCACCCGCCAAGTCCACTTGGACCCCCACCATTGTTTCTTTTAGCTTTTCAGTGTCCTTAATTGTAGCACAGTTTACTATTTTTAGCAGTTTTTTGGGTCCTGAACTTCTGGAGCCGCTTTGAGGCCCTAAATGACTTTTTTTGGGAAAATTGGGAGCAACATGGGTCTATGGACTCATGTTACTCTTCCCAAAGTTATAGTTCTTGGATAGATCTTTCTAAAGAGATATTGTGTGTGTCAAACGGAGATCGTATGCCAAATTTACAACCCTGGGAAGTTGATGTACCAATTTAACCAAACTGGAACCACAATTTGGCGTTTCATCTTCTAGGGTTAGGTTTTTGGATGTTTAGGGTTTTCCATTGTTTCTCAATAATAAATAGGCCTTTGAGCCTCATTCTAACACAGTTCAGAGTTATGTAGTTTCCACATCTCTTCTTAGAGATAAGCTACCATCGCCCTAGCTGGTTTATTTCCATTTCTGTTTGTAAGCATATTTCAGTATTTTACATTAATGACATGAAGTATTATTTATGTTGCATCTTTGTGTTTATGGTTATCTCTGTAATTTGTTGCTTTCCTGTTTAAATTCAGATCAATCTCCATGCCCATTCCCATCATCACCTTGCCCAAAAGTTTGGTGTTGTTTTAAACACCTATGCTACCAAAGCCCTTAGGATTTCTGTTGAACATTACATCAATGATGAGAAAGCTTATATTTTAGAATTTTTCAGGAACAATGGTTATAAACTGCATCCAGGCCTTAAAGCCTTCCATAAAGCATCTAAAGGTCCTAGAGCTAAGGCTGGCCCTGGTAATCCTATTGCCATTGTTCATCTTCCTTTCATTCAAGGAACATCTCACAAGTTGGCCCAGATTCTTAGGAAGAATAATATATCTGTGACCTTCAAAACACTTAACTCTATTCATTCTTCCATTAGGTCTGTCAAAAACAAGATTGACCCCTCTAATACTAAAGGGGTTAACATGATCCCTTGCTCATTTGGGAAATCTTATATAGGTAAGATAGGTCATTCTATCAAGTGTAGAATTCGAGAGCAAGTCACGGACAACGAGCATAATCGCTCTCTGTCTTCAACTCTTGTTGAGCATTCTACAAAGACTAAGCATCACATTTGTATTGAGGATGCTTGTGTCCTTGTTAAATTTCTCATTATCATCCCAAGAAGTTTAGGGAATCCATCAAGATAGAGAAACTGGACACAAACAATCTAATTAGGGATTAAAACCAAAAAATAATTAGAAATTGGATTCCTGCTCCCTCCTCTAGGTACAATTTTTCATAATTTCCTTTCCCTTCTTCCTTAGTTCTCTTCTCTTCCTTAGTTCTTTGATTTTTCTCCTTAGTTTTTTTGTTTGTTTCCTAGATTTTGCCCCTCTCCCTTCTTTTAATTACTATTTTTTTTTAAGTTCGCCTAACGAGACATGTCTGGGGGGATTGAACTTCCAATCACTTGGACACATGAGGGCTTGCCAACCTGCTTTTTGCCAATTGTGCTACCACCTGCAGAAAATTTAAATTTACTTTTTATTTACTTCTAAAATTTTAAATTATTTTCTATTTTTATTTACTTTGGTTATTTTTTTACATTGTATATACTATTAATAGTTTTAATATTTTTTACTATATTTAATAATTGAATAATATTTATTCATAATATTTTAAATAATACTTATAATAATATTAATCTTTGTTATACTCATAATACTACTAATTTTATTATTTTCATTTATACTATTATACATTTAGCCCTTAATTTAATTACTATATAATATTATAATCTTGTTAATATTTTAATATTGTCTTAATCTTTCAAATATAAATTGTGTAAATATTTTCCTTATCCAACATTTCGAGTGGACATTCCACTCATCATTAAAACTAGAAAGCAAACAGACGGTAAGTGTGAGAGCTAATCAAATCTACAAGTAATAAGAACATCAAAACTGGAATCACAAAGATGTAAAATATTAAATTCAACTATGAATAGTCAAATGAAATGAGGGATGAAATGGTTAAAATAAACGACTTAAGAAAACTAAATAAAATTGAAAATGTAATTAAGAAATTAATCAAAACTTAAAATAAAATAATATATTTAATCTTTAATTATAGATAAAAATTTAATTTATTTATATGGTTAATAATTAGAATTTCATATATATATATATATATATATATGTTATGAGTTAACAATCATATTAAAAGCTCGAAAGTGTGAAAAACATGGAAATCAATGAGAGCGATGGGGATTTAGTATAAGATGATATTTTATTTTTTATTTAATATATATATAAAAGAGGGTTGGGGACATTGGTACAAGGAGGGGAGAGGATAAAATGAATTTGAATTAAGGGTGAGGCACGAGGAGTTAAGAAGTAAGGAGATGGATTATAGGTTTCTAGGGTTGGCTAAGTTTATAGTCATCTTCATATTGAAATTATTGGGGTGTTTTTCAATTTCTAAAGCTTCCTTATGACATGAGAATTATTAAAAGGGATACAGGCTATGGTTTGAACCTAGTCAAAGAAAATTATTGCTTTGATTAGGCTTGAACCCTAGCCTGTATCCCTTTTCATAATTCTTGTGTCATCAAAGAAGCTTTATAAATTGAAAAACACCCAATAATTTCAATAGGAAAGATGGCTATAAACTTGTCCCTCCTAGAAGCCTATAATCCATCTCCTTATGTCCATCTCCTTACATCTTAACCACCTCCCTTCCCCTCCTTAGTTCAAATTGCTTTCATCCTCTCCCCTCCTTTTTATCAATTTTCCTCTTCCCTATTTCAATAATAATAATAATAATAATAATTAATAAATATATATCATATATATACATTATTACCAAAAATTTATATTTATAACGGACATACATTGATGTGCAGCAAGACGGGGTCTTCAGGCCTTGATTTCATGTCATTTACGGAGATTTTTGATGTAAATCAAATTTTGTTTATTAGACATGTCATGTCTATATGTTTCAGAACATATCATATGTATTTATCTTAGCAGTCTCCCATTCATGAGATTGACTTATTTTTGGATAGAACAACACAGTATGTGGCTTATGACCACAATTATTGCATATGCTATGTAATTTTCAATTATTAATGAAAATTACGATTTTTCCATGAGAGAAAATATTTATCTAATTATAAAAATAAGTTATTCATGTTAAAGAAATAAATGAATATCATTTTAATTATACTCCTTCCTTCTCAATTAATTACCCCCTATTTTCACCACTTTTGAACTTTTAAATATCTATTTTACTTCTTATATATATTATAATATATATATATATATATATATATATATATATATATTATATATATAATAATATATATATAATATATATATATATATATATATATATATATATATATAATATATATAATAATATATATATATATCATATATATATAAAACTAGTTTAATTTATTATATTCATAATACTATATATTTAAAATTATTATAATATTATTTTAAATCTAAACAAATTAACCCATAGTTAATAAATAAAATTTTATGTATATTTCCCGGATGCAGGTGATCAACAAGAGCAATGAGGTGGTGGTCGATAGGGTTGACATGTGGCTAGACCACATAGCCTTCCGTAGATTGGCACAGTGGTCTAAAATTGGCATTCACAACAGCCATAAATGCAATTTAAGAGGTCGTCGTCTCCAACCTGTAAACCACCACCCACTTTGGCACTGCGCAAACATGAATTCCCGGAATAATTTCACCTCGGCACTTGTCCATCATCCTCTGCCATTTCAAAGCCTCTGCCCTCAAGCCGCTGCAGCACCCAGCTCCCACACAACCACCGAGAGACACTGCCACCTCTTATGGTGCATTGATCTCGGCCCCGGAATTCACTTCACTCAGAACCTGGAATGCCATCTTGTCTCCAATTTGGCCTTTGCTGTTAATCCCTCCGCTGAGCAATCCGCAAATTCAATTGAGTCTATGCATCACTCTGAGCCCATTTCAAGAAGGAATTCTCATACTCTTGAAGACAATATGCCAAGAATGTGACACCGTATGCGTAGTCGTAGGGGCGGAAGCAGAGGAAGCCTGATTCGCCCCCAACATTCTCCAATTTCGGATACCACTTCCTCCATGGTTGAGAAAGCTCCTGGGCACTACCCAAACACCCATAGTGGAAGAGGCCACTCTCACACTTACAGCCTCCATTCGGTGCCCCCTGCCTCGCCTCCGAGTAGCTTTCCTTCCATTTCTGCTTCGCCTCCCAGAGGCATTCCACCCCATCCATAGCTACATCCCCAGGATGCCCAATTCACTTTTCGTTCTCTCCTGAACAGGCCCATCATCACCTGCCACTATCTCCATTTTCTTTCACGAGGCAGAGCATGTAATTGAGGGACAGGCCACAGAGGGTGGTGGTCGCACCAAAGCAATTGCGGAGCAGGCCACAATGGGTGGTGGTAGCACCAGAGTAACTGAGGGACAAGATGTAGCGGGTGGTGCACACACCACTGAAGGATACAGCCACACCAAAGCCGAACCATACATGGCTCAGACGAGCACCTACGGTGCAAGGAAAAGGAACACTAAGCAGGAGACGAGCCGTTTAGGGAAGGAGGCGTACAGGACCAGCACACATACGAGGTTATGGATCCTTATCATTGTTTCAATGAGGAAGAACATCCGGAGTAGCAGGCAGGCAACATAGAGACCTCGCAACAGGCAGGTGGCGACATGGAAGAGTAAAGGTGTTTCATCATGGAGGAACACCCGTTGTCTCCGCCTCGCACCTAGTCAGCCACTTTGCTTGCCGCGTGCCCACCACATAGGCTGGCACATGTTTGCCACTCAGCATGTCGCGTGTCCACCACATAGGGTACCACATGTTTGCCACTCAGCATGCCATGTGTCTTTTCTCTCGGGTTTTTGGAACTTTGTTTTCAAAAAAGCTACTAGTTTAAGGCTCTTCAGCTGGATTTTGCTTCACTATGAAAACTAATAAAAAACTATGCGCTTTGCTGGTTTCACCTACGTGGGAAGCAAGCTAAATTTTGAAATCATTTTTTGATTTGGACTGGTTTCCCATTATGGGCAGTCTAGATATAGACTCTGTTGTTTTTGCCATTACTCGAGCATGGATAGGTGCAGGCTAAGGCCTCAGTGTACGATATTTTATCAGTAATAGAATTAGCCTAATGTAGAAATATATATATATATTATTACTATATAAGATATATATATATATAATAATATATAAAGTATTATATATATATATAATAATATGAATATGAATTAAACATAAAATATATGGTTCTATTTTAACTTTTAACTAATTGTTTGGTCAATTTAGTGTGTCCTAAATTGCTGCATTTAATTGTCAATCCAGGATTCGTAAGCTGACGAAGTGCGGCGCACTATATGTGCAAGATAACCTATCTCTTACTTTTTGTCATTTTTGGTTTTTTTATGTGTTATGGGGGTTTTCATCTTGGTTGGTTTCCTAATGTGTGAAGAAAATTCTAAAAGATGAGTATGGATATAAATGTTCAAGGCAATGATGTCCTTTATATTGATTTCCCCAACTACAGAAATATGCAATGAAAAAATTAACTCCTAACAAAAAAAATGAAAATGTACCACTATTCTAATCAAACAAACAGGGAGCTATTGATCATGAAGCCCAGTATCCTTGCTGCTGTCTAAATACAAAAGAAACTGTACTCAAAGAAATCCAAAAATTGCAAACAAAGTAAAGCTAGAATCAAATTACATCAGTTCATCCTCTGACCCCTCGCCATTAGTCTCGCTATGGCTTTCGGAGGTAATCATAAACAACTTGAGCAATTTGATATCTAATTTGTAGGAAAATAAACTAATATCAAATTACACACTCATACTTCAATCCCTCGCCATTAATCCCGCTATGGCTTTCGGAGGTAACTGAAAATGACATGAGCAATTCAATAACTAACTTGCAGAACAATAAAATAATATCAAACTACACATTTCATACTTCAATCCCTCAGGAGGTAACTGATAATGACATGAGTAATTTAATATCTAATCTAACTAATAAAGCAAATATACAAAACTGAAATAAATAAAACAGCGTTGGGATTGAAAATTAAGGAAAATAAATCAACAGAAGGACAAGAATAATTCCATGTCATTAGTCATTGTGAAAGCTATCTGCAAATGCCCGGGCTGCCTAATCTAGAACAAAGACACTGATCAGTTAACAACAGTATAAAGCATGAAAATTTATGACAGAAGTCAACGTGAAGACCATAAACAATGCAATATATATACATGAATGATTATGGCATAAGGAACGTAAGGCAATAAAGCATGAAACTATATAGCAATAAACGAAACCTCGGCTTGTGCAGGGGCCCTCTGCACAGTCCTCGGGCAACAACTATTAACCACGAATTGAGCTTATAAACAGAGTCTTCTCATGTATTCAAAATGCAGCCATAACACAGAAATAAAGTCACAGCACAGTGGGCTTGTTAACAGTCAAAAATTACATTACAAGGACTAGCTAATATGCATATGAGAACGCATTATTTATAACAGAGGATGTCATAACTAATTTCCTACAATCTGCGCTGATAAAAGACACGTGAAAAACCACGTCTAGGAATCTAGCGTTATGGCTGCCGTGAAGATTAAATCTTTGGAGGGTGGCTGTTGGATTCGGATCATGGAGTAGTCCGCAGGTGTTGATATGTCTACTGAGATTGAGGAATAGCCACGCAAATCTTCACGTGGTGAAAAACAAAGTTTTATCATCTTAGGACTCTTAGGTTGGCCACCCCTTTTCCCCCCGTTGACTATGGCCTCTTTTGATGAATTCGACTGACTAATAGGACTCGGTCCATGTCCACGTTGTTTTCAACTTGCCCATGTGGCTTGATTCACTTGAAGACACCTGCAATATAGACTTTGACAAAACAGCTGCGTAAAGTTGGGCTGGCTGCAGAAAGTGACAAGATTCCGCAGCTCATAAACAAAAATCTAGTTCAAATAGCAACACAAACACAGTCAAGAAACCACTTTAAATGCTCTTTTTTAGCTAATATGCAATGATACTGATGACTTAGGAGGTTTAGATGAATGGAAAGAAGCTAGAAAAAGGTGTAGGAAAGGTGCAAGTTTGGGACTCGACAGTTGGTTTGAAGTTTAGCATTTGACTTATGGAGTCAAGAGTTATATGAAAGAGGATGGTCCCAAATGGAGTTTTGACTACCCTTTGAGCTGGTTCATAGTTTTCACAACAGAGGTGAATTATCTCAGGGAAGACATTGATAGAGGGGAGGTAGTATATGGGTAGATTTGATTCCCATATCCCATAGAAATATTTTTTATTTAGATTATTGTTCCCGAGTTCACAGAACACTTGTAGGTGATTTTTGTCACCAACCAAGTCTTGGATTAGATAATCCCAATCATCCAAAGGTAGCGATTTCAATTCTTTGTGGGGTGCATTGAGAGGAGTAACATTTAAGGCTACTGGAGCTTCCATAGCTCAATTTTGTTGCTTTTGAAATTGGAATTTTTGGGACTGTGTCAGTGAAATAAGAAAAACAATGACTTTGTGGATTCTCTCCGGGAATTACACCGTGAAATTGGTTATTTAGTTCAGTGGGCAGATTTTGCATAAGGAGGTGGAGTTCACGGGATTCTTTGGCAGAACGGGCAACAACAACAGAAAAAAGGCAGTTTTTGGGGTTTCTCAGAGAATTTGCAGGCCAGAATGAGCTCGAATTTAGCTCAACGGGGGGATTTTGGTAAAAATTGATCGAAACAGTGGTTATGGTGAGTATTTTGAAGACAACACAATGTTTTTTCTCCAAATTTTGGGTTCTGCGGGCAATTTCATAGAGAAAATTAAAGAAAAACAGGGTTCGGGAGCAAATTCATGTAAATACCTGTTTTAGTGGCGAAATGATCGATTTGCAGGTGGCGAGACGAGCCAAGGGGCCGAGCTATGGAATAAAATCGTTGGGTGTCGGACTATGCAATTTAAATGTTGCCTTGGACGTAAAAGAGCATGCAGAGGTCGCACAGAGGAGACAAACACGAATAGCGAAAACGACATATTTTTCGCCTTTTTAACAAAAACAATTCTTTGGTGGGCTTGGCACGTTTCTATTGGATGATGTCAGCATGACGTAATTTTGTCGTGTAGCGGGGTACAAAGGATGATGTGTCGGATGACTTGGCAGGTGACACAGAGGTGAGGTGGTGATGTCAGCAAGTGACATGGCGCTGATTCGGAGTGGTGGCGGTCGACGTGGATGTGACGTCAGCTGATGATGTGGGCATGATGTCAGCAGGGAGGTAGTGGGCAGTAAGCGATATTCCCCGCACTACCTTTTGGCCATGGTGGTTTTGGAGGGGGGGCTCCGATCACGCCGGGAAGCTGACACGTGTCTCTTGTACGGTGGAAATACCGCCCATCCCCCGGACACTATCGTTCGGTAGGCGGGGGGGTTCCGATATTGCCGACAGCCGTTGGATTTGTGCACAATGATTGGACAGTCGACGAGTGAAGGAGATGGCAGAGGCTTATAGCAGGGGGACCCGCTGTAATATTTCAACATTTGTAATGTTTTTTGCGGGGTTTGTAATATATTTAACTTTGGACTTTGGCGGATCGGTTATTAATTTAACCAAATGTTAAATGAAACCCAATATTTACCTGCGCGCAAGGGGTTATTATAAGGTTCCAAGTGAACCTATAATTCCTGAAGAACTTTAATATATGGCTATATTGTTGAGGGTCGGGATATTAGTTTTTTAGGGGTTTTTTATGTATTTTTATATATAATAGAAGCAGGGAAACATTATATAGGAACTATATAATAGAGTTAGAACGTTAATATGAATATGTGGGATGAATATGTATGAATAAATGCTAAGTTTATAGAGTGAAAAACTTAGGCATGGGGAATGAAAGGATAGCAAGTTATGAAGTTTTGGGAAACTTAGCATAATGGAATAAAAACATTTTACACAAGAAATGTGGCTTGTTTTACCTAGGTGAAAACAAAGTTTCACTTAGTCTTTTCCATGAAATGAAGTGGACTAAGGGTAGCGAGCAGCTCTGATTGTCCTTGGGGGGATGTTAGTAAGTGTTCTTGGAAAAATGAGGAGGGAAATTAGTCATGCTCCATTTGTTTTGTAACCACCTATTTACCAATAGCACCTTATGAATATTTCATGAAGATGAAACCGTATTTCAAAAGGA
>APFE030468685.1:0-21562 GCA_000404065.3 Pinus taeda
CTTTCGCATTTCAACATGGTTTTTCATAATCACAATATTTGGTTTAAAATGCCATGGTTGAAAAATATTGGAATTTTAAACCTGAATGGAAAAATGGTCATGTCTCATCACCTCTTTTTAAAATCAGCACGAAAATCATGATTTGATGTGACCTCCAAAAAATTGAGAACTTGATTAAGTTTTTTTTTTGGAGAAACAAAATAACCACAATTTTATTCACTAGGTGATAAAATTACATTTATGTGTGTATGCATTAGAAGTCAGATAGGATGCATATTGCATTCATACATATAAGCCTTTCGACTTATGAAACAGTCAAAAAGAAAAATATATGCAATATAAATTACATAAAAGTGTTGGAGTTACTTATGTGAAAAATCACTAAGCTTTCCCTTTTTGTTTTCCTTCCTTTGAACTCTTTTCCAATCCCATGGTCGGGTTTGAAAATTACCATTGTCATTTCTTTGCCATAAGTCTTCGGGGGCACATATTTATCTAAGTCTGAACTCTCATAAGTATGTGTTCTCTTTATGCCATCTGCACCTTGAATTTTGTGTATTTCCTCGATCTACTGCTCTAGTGCTGGGATCATTTCTAGCATAGTTTCTTTATCAAAGAGACTTTTAGTGTTATGATGATCCTCAACTCCCTCACCCACTTCGATGCCTTTTTTATTATGTACATCCACATTTGGAGGGTTCTTCATCATTTCTTCCTCTTCTTCTTCTTAAAGGTGTGGGTCTGGAAACTTCCATCCCTTTAGCTTTTAGGATTGTCTCTTTTTCCGTTTTGTAACTTTCTTAGCTTGTGAACATGTGTTTTATAAATGTCCCATTTGAAAATAGATACGACACCTGAATGTCATGTTTTATAAATATAATGGTTGGTTCCATTAAAATTTATTATGAGTCATGTGAGTGTGATCAAGTAGACCTTTACTAAGGTCTACCTCTGCACAAATTCTAGAAAAAATGAAAATTCCCTTTTCAGTTCTTTCCATATCCATTTTTATGAATTTTCTCAGTGTATTTGCAATGGCTTATCATACTTGGTGATGTTGAAAAAGAAGGGGGAGATTTTGTAGTCACGCCCATATTGGAATTTTTGAGACTGTTATTGTGGTAGTGTCGACTACACCTTTAACGAGTGCAAATTCTAAGAAACAAATAACTTTATGATGAGAAACATGATTTTCACATCCTTCATGGCAATGCCTGCAACCATCAGCAACCATAAGGCCTTCTTGGCCTGATAAGCATCCCGATCTACAAGATAAAATCCCCCCGACAATGGCTCTATATTTCTCGTTATAGATCTGGCTACATCGTAGAGAACGTGGGGCCTATTGGATAGGTGATCTGAAGATCCATTTTTTGGTAGTTCCTCATGGCAGGGAAACATCTGAAATCCATTCCATTATTTAACTACATAGGTTTTAGTCACCTTACATCAAGAGGACCACCATTTCTCTGATGGAAAGGTCAGTGGCGATCTCCATCCGTTAATGTGGAGGGATACGATTAACACATTTCCACTCCATAGGTCACATTTGTCACCTAAATCAAACTCTTTAACGACGGTGGCAAAATTCGGAGTCCTGCAGAAAAAACTCCAGTGCTCGCCATTGTCTCCAACTTCGGTGACTAAAAGAAAATTCAAAATAAAAATTATAAAACTATTGTTGGGATTTTTAAAATGACTGGCATACCTCAAATTTCTTGTTAAGTTAATAATATTGTTTAAAAAATTATATTTGATAGGTACTTCTACCCCATTTATGTTATTGATAGTTTCTATTTTTGATGAAGTTAAAATTATAAAACTCTAGAATTATGTTATAACGTTACAAAAAAAATCATGGCATCATGGCTTGGATAACTATTGTAAACAAAAACTTTAAAATCAATACCTGAGTTAAATGGTGATGTTACTAGAAACACCTTTTTTTTTATTCCAATGTTAAAATTATATCCTATTTGATACAATGACCTTGAAAACCTCCAAAGCCTCAAAACTACATAAATCAAAAAGTGGTGTTACCTATCACACCTCTTTTTTTCTTGGGTCTAGAATTGCAAGTCCAAAAAAGGACTTACTTAAAGTAAAGTTAAACACACACACACACTTATTTAAAAACAACTATGTTGCATGAGTTTCCAAATATTGATACATGGGGAGAAATATTATTTATTACAATGTATCCTTATAATTTATAATTTATATTTTATTTTAAACGAATTGGAAGATAGTCCAAGACAACTCTACTCCTATTGTGTATTAGAATCGCTATATAATATTTATTATTTTTAAGCCAAGAAGATAACTCCTAATGTTAATTGATTTTCATTAATGCAAACAACAATATATAACTAGTGTGACATCTGGAATTCATATTCCAAGGTCCTTTCCTATTCTAACTCTTCATTTTCCTTTATTTACATATTTATGATTTTCTAACCTAATCCCTATGGATTAGGTGTCTAACATCCCCCTCCCCCCTTAATCTTAAGAGGTGTTTGTGAGTCCAAGCATCATTTTGAATCTTTAAAATTTTCTCTTCCAAGTGCTTTAGTGAATTTGTCTGCAATTTTCTCATTTGTCGAACAATGTTTTAGATGAGTAGTCTTGGCATCTACATGATATTGAATCAAATGATACTTTATGTTGATATGTTTGGTTTAATCATAGAATTTGGGATTCTTGGCCAATTTAATTTCATAAGTATTATCAATCAAAGGGGGATTAGAATTCACTTCTTTCTCCTACAAGTCTTCAAGAAATTTCCTAAGCCACACAATCTCCTTGGTTGGTTTTGTAGCTGCCCATATTATGCGTCTATTGTGGAATTTATGGAATTGACCATTTTCATGGCCTTCACGAAACAACTCTTTATCCAAGACTCATAACATAGCCCGAAGTAGACACTATGTTTTCGTTATCTCCATCAAATTCTGAATCAAAATATCCATTCAAGGTGAAGTCATCTACTTGTGAATATTTGAGTCCAAAGTCTTGAGTTCCTTTCAATTACTTTAGAACTCTTTTTGTAGCAAATCAATGTCCTTCACAAGGCTTTTTCATAAACTTGGAAAGGATTCCAATAATAAATGAAATATATGGCATGGTAGTGGTGAGGTAGATAAAACTTCTCACAAGTTGTCTATACTTACTTGCATTTTCAATTTCATTTCCTTATTTAGATGTGAGTTTTATATTTTGTTCCATTGGATTGGACAAAGGAATGCATTCAGCCATGTCAAACTTGTTCGACAATTCTCCAATGTACTTATTTTAACATAGGAATATATTCTTTGGATGTTGGGTCACTTCAATTTCCAAGTATTAGTGAAGGTGTCCCAAATTTGTCATCTCAAATCCTTTCTTCAACTCTTTCTTTATGGAAGTGATATAGTTTTCATTTTTCCTTGTTATCAATTGATCATCCACATATGCCAAAAGATAGACAACACTTTTGCCAACTTTCTTGACAAATGTAGTTGCATCATCAAGTTTAAAGTGTTTGAAATTTAATTTTAGAGTGTGCTCAATCAAATTTGCATACTAGGCTCAAAGTTCTTGTTTTAGGTCATATAGGGATTTGCTAAGTTTGCATACTTTTTTTTCTTGTCCCTGTTGACCCCCAAAGCTTCACTCTCTTGAGTATTTAGTCAAATTTAATGTGTGCGAAAGAAAGTTAATATTCCCTGCTCCGCACATACCTTTGTTCCACACATGGATATGCTCCACACAACCCTATGTTTCGCACATCTTACTTCCCACACATCCCACTCCCACACATCTTATTTCTTTCTGCACGATTAATTATTTGTACGCCACCTTTCAATATCATAAATATTTTGTAACAGAACAATCACCTCAGCTCATTAATTTCCCTTTTTCTCATGGTACTAATATCAAGAATATAAAAAGCAGAACAAACTCCGAGTTAAACATATGTGATGCCTTTAAAACTTCAAGATTTGTTTCCATCATCTCCCACAAATACAACCTTAATGTATTAAATTTTGTTTTATTGGCCTGTCTTGCTAAATAGAATTCACACGCGAAAGGGTAACAATTGATAATTATATCAAAGAATAAGGAAATCATAGCCAAGAGTAACTAAGAACATTGATAATTACTCACATGTTCCTAAGTACAAATGTAAGATGGCTACCAAAAGAAAGAAGGAAGCAATTTGTGGTGACACTTTTTAACTCACTTTCCGCAAGGACAAAAACTTTCACTGGTCATATGCATACCAATGTTATGTGAATTTACCAGCCAAACATAAATAAAATAGCAAAATATGGACTAGTGGGTTAGCAAACGTTACATGTGTTACTAAATTATTCGACTTCAAATGAATAGTCTACCTTTGTGCACAAAATTTTGATCCAAAGACAATGATAGTTAGAGGAGCGAAGATGAATCAAATTCCTCTAACCCCTAAGGCAGTCAAAAATATATTCAAATTTCCATAGCGAAATAAGTTATTAAATTTGTCTAAAACCAACTATTTCTTGGAATCTCAAGTTGGCAGCATGAACATTGTTCATGAATTCATCTCATTAGACTCTTAGGTTCCCCTTGACATTCCTTTCCTGAATATTTCCATATTTGTAGAACCTTATAGAGGATTTTCTTGGCTTCTTTTCCCGAGCAATGGGATAAGCAACCACAACCAATGTTCCAAGGTATGTACTCTATGTTTTGTGTTATTCTTATAAAAGAAGCTCTTTTTTTTACTCAGTAGACCTCATCTCAAATAAGCTAGCCTCCTAGTTGGTGAGTTTGTAAAAAACCCATGGGTTTTTCATGACAATGTATTTGATAACAACTCTTATATATTTTCATGTTTTCAATGGATTACCCCATAAAATAACTTTAACCCTGATGAGTAACCAATTCAATTTTGGTGACCAATATTATTGATACATAAAGCCCCTTTTCATTTATTCCAAATTCAAGATTTGTTTGTGAGATAATTTAATTACATGATAACTGAACGAGAGCCTACAATTAAATCTAGACAAACACAAGCTTTTCTATGGGGAAAGGGGATCCATGAAGAAAGAGAAGATAATATGATAATTCAAATCTATGGATTCCAGGACAAGCCATTGTTATTACCCAAATTTGTCATATAAAAATATTTTGTTGTTGAACTTTGCAAGAAATATCACCCTTGGCTAATTCTATTGGAGTGGAAAAAGAAAAAGTTGTTTATTTCCTTGCCTTTTACTGTTGGAGAGATAACTATAAAAATTGCAATTCATTTTGTAGAATTTTCTTAGTTCTTGAATCCTTTTAGTTTAAATGAAGTAGAGGGTATTCAAGGTTTCAAACTAGAACAAATATTTTCTAAGCACTTAAGTACGGTCAGATACAATAACATGTTCACAAGAATTTCAGAAGAAAGCGAGGAAAGTCATATTGGTATGTCAAGAGAGAAATAATTGCCTAGCCATGTTGAAGAAGCCACTATCAAAACCAACACAAGCATGAGAGGAAGAAACAAAGAAAAAGCCAAGAAGCCCATAGATCATCCTCCAACCTCTACACCCCAGAATTTCCCAAGTTCATCTTCCATCCAATGAAAAAGGAATTCTATATTGAATGGAAGGCAAAGTAGTGACAGGATCTTGGGTGGAGGAGATGACGAATAATTCCCTCCCAGATTAACCCCAAAAAGGTCACATATTGTTCAGTCAGCTAAATCTAAAGGTTCAAAAGAAATACAGAGCATGGAAGAAATAATGGATGTTGAAGTTGATAGTAATATACTACTTGATTGGGTTACAACCTGCATCACTGAAAACCAGAGAATAATAGAAGAATTGTTGAAAATAGAACCACGTTTGAAGATCATCTTGCCACTCTCCAACATACAAATTATGATAGAAGTAACTGTTGAGAAATGGCAACAAGAAATTCCAACTTAATTTTTCCCTGAATTAAACTGAGAATTAAAATCAAATTTTATTCTCATAGCAACTTGTAAATAGTTAATTAAGTTTAATTAGCTTAGTAATTTCAAGGTGGAAGTCTTTCTGTAGTCATGTATATGTTCTCCCTAAGTTTTAGGGGTCCAATATGAGTTTAAATTGAGTTGGAAATTAGATCACTCAATTTACTGAGTTAAGTTCAGTTAAATTAGTTCCAAAATGTTCAAGGAACTAATAGAGGGCTACCAGTCAGTTGGTGCACTAGTGCTACTCCAGTTAACTGAAGATTTTCTCATGAGAAGATTTGAATGGATGTCAATTCTGATAAAGACCCAATTGAGACTAGAGTGCAAGGACATTGTACTATCAGTGGTATTATTTACTGGAGTGTAAATATCATGCATGCATCATAGATTGATCCTATGTTTGGACTGCGCAGTTTTGGAAGCATGAATTCCCTTTAAATATGGGTTATTCATCCTAGGACTACACAAGAGATTAGGGGCTTGGAGCGCTGCACAATTGGCTAAGTGTTGGCCAAGAACTAGCTTGTGAGTTGAGAGAATTGTGCATACTTGTGCAGAAATTTTCTAGCGAGAACAAGCTTTGTATCTTCACTCATATTTATGATATAGGTAATACATATAATAGGGTTTCGAGCAGTGGCTTTCCCCAGATACATATTGTGTTATGTGCCATTGATTTATCTTCTTCTTGTTCTTATTGTTTTCATCGATCTGTTGGTTTCCATTGATTGAAAGTAGAAGTAGATTCTTGTCCTGTGCTTTATTAAATTGCATGAGCTTGTGAATCTATAGGATTTTCTACATGGTATCAGAGCTGAGAACAATATACGAGAGGATATTTTGAAGTTTTTGAGTTCAGGGTTACAGGTTAAATTCAAATTTGCAATACATACTTCAGGAAAGGCAAATCGTGTTCTACAGTTTGTGACTCGAGTATGCCTTGGAAGGTAGCTAAAATTTTATAGCTTGGTGGGACATAATGGAGGTTGTGCTAGAGGATAATGGCTTGAAGGAATTCGTTTATCAATAAATTCCTAATCCAACGACATCATATGCACAAAATTTGGCCGAATGGAAGAAGTTTGTGGTGAAGGCGAGGTGGGTAATCCTTGAGGGAGTTCGAGACCACATTATCTCAAGTCTCCATGGTAAGGAAACTCCATATTCTAGGTGGAAAACATTGACGGACTTGTATCAGAACAACAGTGACCAAAGGAAATTGCCACTGAAGGATAAACTTCAAAAAATCAAAATGGAGAAAGGCGAGACGATTCCAAAATACTTGACCAAGTTCACTCAATGTCATGATGAACTTGGAAGTGTTGGAATCATGGTTGCCAAGGATGATATGGTGAGTCTTGCTCTTCTAGGACTTCCAAAGAGTTGGCATAGTTATTAGGACTCTGTCAATGGTCGGGAGAAGCTACCAGATTGGGAACGACTATGGCCAGATTTGATGCAGGGGGGGATCAGGAGGAAAACCAGGGATGGATCTTCATCAAATCCTGATGATGAAGAGAACTGTGCCTTAGTGATTAAGGTGAAGAAAGGGAAAGGGAAAGCTTTCCATTCCAAATCAAATTCTTATAATGGAGGTAAGAAGAAAGACATGACGAAAGTTAAGTGCTTTCATTGTCATAAGCTGGGCCATTTTGGTACAAATTTTCCACTCAAGAAGCCCAAGAAGAAGTCCTCAGGAGGAGCGGTGAGTGAGGCTTTGGCCTCTCAATTCAAATTGGACTTTTCCCTCATTGCATGCATGGTGTCATCAATGATGGGAACTGTATGGTACTTAGACAATGGAACTTCATTCCACATGATTGGTGATAAAGAGTTATTCAATGACCTAGAGGAGAAAGATCTCCAGATGCATATCAAGATGGGTGACAACAAGAAGTATATTCTTACTATATTGGGCACGATTACTTTTCAAAGGGAGCATGGGGCTCCACTCACCTTGAAGAATGATATGTACGTTCCCGGGCTAAAAAAGAACTTGGTATCCATTTCCATGCTTGAGGATAGAGGCTATGATGTGATCTTCTCGAAAGGAAATGCGTTCCTTCGACACATAGCCACGGGTCAAGTAAAGAATGTAGGCATCCGGGTGAAGAATATCTATAAGCTAGAGGTAGAGGAGTGTGTTTCTTTGAGCACAAAAGCAGAAAGGGTGTAGAGTCGAGAAGTTGGTGAGTTGTGGCATAGGTAATTGGGCCACTTGCATCATGGGGCTTTGAAGATATTGCAACAGATCTCTATCGGTCTTCCCAAAGGTACGCTTGAGCAAGTTGATACATGCAAGTGGTGTACTCTGGGAAAATACACCAAGTCTTCCTTTCACGACAAAGATGGTCGAGAAGAGGCTATTCTAGAGTGATTCAATTTAGATGTGTGTGGACCATTCTCGACAACATCCACAACCAAACACAAGTATTATGTTATATTTGTCGATGACTATTCTCGTAGATGTTGGATATTTTTCATGTTGAAAAAGGATCAAACTTTCACAAAGTTTTGTGAGTTTAAAGAATTGCTGGAGAAAGATTCGGGAAAGAAGGTTAAAGATCTATGGAGTGTTAATGGTGGTGAGTATGTCTCAAATGAGTTTAAGAACTTTTGTGCAGTGGAAGGGATTAAAAGGGACTTGACGACACCCCATAACCCTCAGCAAAATGAGATGGTCGAGAGGAAGAATAGAATAATAGTAGGGGCAGCAAGGGTGATGTTGCATGATCAAGGCCTACCACTACACTTGTGGGCCGAGGCATGCAACATAGTGGTTATTTTTCAGAACTATAGCCCACATCGGATACTTGAGATGAAGACAGCAGAGGAGGCTTATTCTGGTAAGAGGCTAGATGTTGGTCACTTTAGGATTTTTGGGTCATCGATATATTGCCATGTGACCAAAGATGCATGAAAGAAGCTTCAGTCGATAGTAGAGTTGAGGATATTTGTGGGGTACACAAATACACCTCACAACTATCAGGTGTACTTTCTGACCAACAGGATGATAGTGGTTCACAGGGATGTCAGATTCGATGAGGAGAAGGCCATGAGAGTTTCCCTTGAGAGGGAGCTTGAGCTACATGCAGATGAGGAGATTTTAGCTCCTAAGGTTGAGGAGCCTCAAATTGATGTGGACCAGCCACATGTAGAGGATCTAGGAGTGGAGACATCCACTCAGGCAGAGTCTTCCAGATAGGGAAGAAAGCACACCAGAGAGGCTAACAGACTATTGGATGATGCATGAGAGAATGTGGGAGCACCCACGTTCAGCGCAAGTAGAGGAGGTCACCTGAGAGGTACATTCGATACATGGCTCTTATGGGCGAATGTGTTGTAATAGAGCCATCTTCCTTTAAGGAAGTAGTGCAACAACCGATTTGGGTTGATGCCATGGTGGAGGAGTATGACTCCATAGTTCGTAACAGTGTTTGGGATGTGGTCCTGAGACTGGAGGAAAAGTCAATGGTGAGCTCTCGTTGGCTTTACAAGGTAAAGCAAACTAAAAATGGTAGTGTGGAGAAGCATAAGGCTATATTTGTGGCTCGTGGATTTTCACAGGTAGAGGGGATTGATTATGATGAGACCTTTGCTCATGTTGCAAGATACTCATCGATTAGATCTAATTTGGCACTATGAACACAAATGGGTTGGAATCTACATCATATGGATGTGAAGAAAACCTTCCTTAATGGCATGATTGAGGAAGAAGTGTACATAAAGTAGCTTGAAGGTTTTGATATCTTTGACCGTGAGTTGCATGTGCGTTGTCTCAAGAGAGCATTGTATGGGCTGAAGTAAGCACCCTGCACTTGGTACACTAGGATAGATAGCTACTTCACTGAGTTAGGCTTCATGAAGAGTGAAGTGGATGCGAACCTATACCACATAGTGGTGGAACGTAAATTGTTGATCATTGTAATTTATGTTGATGATCTCATACTGAGGTGATGATAAACTGATTAAGTCTTTCAAGGAGGACCTTGCGAGAGAGTTTGAGATGAAAGACATGGGGCTCATGCATTACTTTCTTGGCATGGAGGTATGGCAAGGAGATGGGGAGTTGTTTGTGTCTCAGGGAAAGTATGCCAACGAGATACTGTGGAGATTATGCATGGAGAGAAACAAACCCATGGAGACTCCTCTAGGAGGTAACTGGAGGAAGGAGGATGATACTTCAGGGTAAGTAGTGGAAGCTACTATTTATAGATAGATTGTGGGTTAATTCATGTACTTGGTGAACACACGACTGGATATGTGCTATGCAGTTAACCAGCTTAGTCAAGCGATGGTTAGGCCTACCAAGCTATATTGGAAGGCGACAAAGCATGTTTTGAGATACCTCAAGGGAAATTATCAGTATGGATTGTAGTACAGACAAATAGAGGGAGTGAAGCTTCAAGGCTTCACCGATGCAAATTGTGTAGGGATTCCATCCAATAGGAAGAAAACATTAGGAGGGATCTTCAGTATTGGGTTAGCGACAACAGGAAACAGAGATCCATTGCACTCATTTTGGAAGAGGTAGAGTACATGGCTGCAAGTCAGGTAGCATGTGAGGCCATCTAGATGAGGAAGACCCTGGTTGGTTTGTTTGGTCAACAAATGGATCCAACTGTGATTTATAACGATAATTAGAGTTGTATCAAACTCTTTGAAAATCCAGTTTTTCATGATTAGTCCAAGCACATTGATATCTGATATCATCATCTCAGAGATTGTATATTGAGGTGGATTATGTTGTTAGAGTACATTCTCATGGAGGAGAAATATGCCGACATTTTGACAAAGGCATTGTCAAGATGTAAATTTGAGTTTCACAGAGACAAGATTTAGGTAGCTGATAATCCCTTTCTTATTGAGAGTGAGTGTTGAGAAATGGAAAAAGTAAATTCCAGTTTATTTTTTTCCTTGAAGTAAACTGAGAATTAAAATCGAATTCTATTCTCATAGCAACTTGTAAATAATTAATTAAGTTTAATTAACTTAATTAGCTTAGGAATTTCGAGTTGGAAGTCTTTTTGTAGTCATGTATATGTTCTCCCTAAGTTTTAGGGGTCTAGTATGAGTTTAAATTGAGTTGGAAATTAGATCACTCAGTTTACTGAGTTAAGTTTGGTTAAATTAGTTCCAAACTGTTTGAGGAACTAATAGAGGACTAGCAGTTAGTTGGTGCACTAGTGCATCCACTAGTGCTGCTCCAGTTAACTGAATATTCCCTCATGAGAAACTCGTGCATGTCAATTCTAAGAAAGACCTGGTTAAGACAAGAGTGCAGGGATAGTGTACTATCAGTGTTATTATTTACTAGAGTATAAATATCATGCATGCATCAGAGATTGATCCTATGTTTGGATTGCGCAATTTTGGAAGCATGAATTCCCTGTAAATACAAGTTATGCATCCTAGGAATTACACAGGATATTAGGGGCTTGGAGAGATGCATGATTGGATAAGTGTTGGCTGAGAGCTAGCTTGTGAGCTGAGAGAGTTGAGCATACTTGTGCGGAATTGTTCTAGTGAGAACAAGATTTGAATCTTCACTCGTATTTCTGATATATGCAATACAAATAGCGGGGTTTTGAGCAATGGATTTCCCCATATACATCTTGCATTATGTGCCATTGATTTATCTTCTTCTTGTTCTTATTGTTTTCATCAATCTATTGGATTCCGCTGATTGAAATTAGAAGTAGATTATTGTCCTGTGCATTAGTAAATTGCATGAGATTTTGAATCTACAGGATTTTCTATAGTAACACGAAATTAAGAACTGAAAGGGTGAAGATTCATAATAGAAAAGTTATTGGCCAAACTAAAATGGATGTTGATTTTTTAGAAGTCAGAGCCACTAGGCTCTTAAAATTACATGAAACCATGGGAGAACCATTAGCACATTTGGTCACCAAGAAAGATGTAAAGAATATGACATCAAAAAGAAGAATAAAAGAGCTAGAAGAAGCTCTTAATCTAGTTCCTTTATTTATGATCCCCTTTCCATACAGGCACCAGTAGCAGCAATATCCACCCCTAGGACACCTCACAAGATTAGAAAAGTGGCTTACGTCCTTAATGGAGTCAAATCTTATATTGGTAATAATATTAGTAAAACACTAGAGATTATTGAATATGTATGGGAAATAGCTTCTCATTTAAGTATCTGGCGCAAAAAAAATCTTCCTTCATTGACTAGCTTAAGAAAGGCCTCGAGCATGATCGGATTTTGTAGATAATAAATTATCTACTTGTATTCAAAAGGTAATTTCACTTAGTGAGTTATGAAGATCACAAAACAAATCCCTAGAACCAAAAGGAAAAAGTAGATCAAAGTTGGATAGTGTGCAAAGATTAATGTATAAGAGGAGATTTTTCTGAGTGCAATAAAATAATGATAGAAGAAGTGATGTCTTTCTCAAGGAAAACAAAGTTATTAATGATATACATGGTCCTTGTATGATAAGATATTATGCATTGATTTCAAAGGATATATTAAAGGTCGAGTTAAATGATGTTAAGGAGTAAATGGGGTTGGAATTCGATAATATAATTATTTTTCTAAAGAAGAAATTAAAAAATGGTTAGTTACTTTTGTGAATATAAATGAAAATCAATCTGCCGTGGTTGTGTAGTTGCAAGAAGAAGCCAAGGAAATCAAGGAGGAAATATTTAATCAACGTGTTACGATAGATATCAAAATTCCTCTGATTAAACATTACATTGAAGAATGGTAAAGGAAATCACTTCAAGAAGTCGTTAATCCCAAATAACTATCAAACAATTATTATAACAACAACATCTCCAACAATAAAACATGACAGATACTTCAACATCAGGAGTTTCCATCTTTTCACATTTTGTGAGTACTCTAAAATCTTGAATTATCCCCCTTATTCTTCCTAGTCTTTGATCATTCAATTTTTTGTATTGTATTTTTCGTCATTTAAGCCAATCCCTAACTACAATCTTCTTTTCTTCAAGGTATCTTATTTATGTTATGTTCATGGGAGTCAAATACCATATCCCTTGGGATGATGCATTCAAATTATGATTAAGTATTGAGATTTTTTTGAGTGTCTTACGCACCAAACATGTTTCAAAACTTAAATATGTGATATTTTTCTCTCTCGTAGAGGGCTCCTTTTCAAGAGAGAAGTTCATCTATGATTCAGAAACTTGAGATAAATTTGTATGAATCTCATGAATGTTTTTCCCATGATCTTATGATTTTACATTAATGAAATTATTCTATGGCTCTCTGATATCTATTTTTTTTAATCTTGTGTCTAACCTTTTGATATGCTTCAATGATATTTTTCTTATTTTGATAGAATGGATGGATATCGTGCTTAAATTTCAAGATTATTTATTTATTTAAATTTTTTTTCCTTCCTTGTATTCCTGGGAAAACACCTAGTCCACTCACAAATTCATATATTAACATTTAATCTTACTTTAAGTAATTTTTGTGTGTTCATAAAGAGTAGTACCACCTCTTTAAAAACGTATAGAGACCTGCACTAAGGCACTAAGATGTTGAATTTTTCCCTAGCGGGAAAAGATATCAATAGTCCTTTCACAAAAAATCCTTCTAAATGAGAGATGGAGACATTTTATTTCAAGTCTCCATTCAAGAAATAACTCTTCACATCCATCTAACGGAATTTCCATCCATTCTGAGGTTCCAAGGCAAAGAGAGTCTAAATGGTGGCCCATTTTTCTATCAGGGAAAAGATCTCTTCGTAATCGACACTTTCTTTTTGTGCAAATCCTTTTAAGATGAGCCTTGCTTTATGCTTGTCAATTGAGCCATATAATTTATACTTCTTATTATAGACCCACTTGTAGCCAATAGGTTTGGTTCCAAATGGATAGTTGACCAACTTCCATGTTAAATTCTTTATGAAAGCATCATACTCCTTTTGCAATAATTATTTCCATTCATCATGAGAAGCAACTTATTAAGGAAGTTGGTTCAAAATTAGTAGACAAATTCAATTCACAATCATATGAAACATCCATATCATCAACAAAATCATAATCACATACATCACCTCCATTTTTTTGGGTGGAACTTCTAGTTCCTATCTTTCCAACCTCATCAGGGTGAACACTTTCAAGTGTTTCGTTGAGGTATTTTGGAGGACCTTTCTAATATGTTCCAAGTTTCTCTTTTTATTGAGATGGGGTTACATCAAGATTTATCCTTCCAATCCTCTCAATCACAACAATCAAAGGGTATTTATGATTTGAAGAAGTGTTTGAAACTTCATGAAGGGGAGATAATGCTTCAGAAGGAGATTCCATAGATTTATCCAAGATAGGGATCCACCCTTCAAGATGTGGAATCTCATTATCAAATTCGTGATAAGTTTTTGCATGATTGAAACTATCCAAATGATCAAGTTGTTTCTCAACGATATTGTCAACCTTAGAAGATTCAAGAAAAATCACATCTTTGGATAATATAAACTTCTTATTTACCTCATCATAGAGATGATATGTGGTATTTGAATACCCTAAGAAGATGAATTTTTTACTCCTTTCATCCAACTTGCTTCTTTGTTCCTTAGGAATCAACGCATAGTAGGTGGAACCAAAGATCCTAGGATGCCTCATCGAAGGAATGTGGCCATACCACATTTCATAAAGAGTCTTTTTTTAGAGCATAAGATGGACATCTGTTTTTTATATATACTTCTCATATAATTGCATCAGCTCAAAAAATCAGCTTTACATTTTTTTTAAACATCAATAAGAAAACCATATTTAAGATAATCCTATCCATTCTTTTAGTGACACCATTTTGTTAAGGATTGTAAGGAACAATAGTTTGATGCCAAAAACTTATGTTGGAAAAGATATTTTTAAAATTTGTTGGAAATTTGTTATTTTCCATTATCAATAGGAAAAGCGCCAATATGTGATTGTGCATCATTTTTTAGCCATACATGAAAATTTCATAAAGTTTCAAAAGTTTATTATTTACTTTTCAACAAGTATACCCAACACATCAGTTTAATCATCAATAAACTTATTCATAAATTTATTTCCATTTGCAAAAGGAATAGGCATAGGGCCACACAAATTAGAATGAATAAATGCAATATTTCTAAGTGCTCTGGAAGTATAATCACGAAATGATTTTTTGCTATGTTTTCGTAGGAGACAAGCATCACAGTGCTTTAATTTCCTTTGAATATTTGGCAAATAAAATATGTTATTCCTTTTCAAAACATGAAGACTATTATAATTAATATGTCTAAATATTGCATGCCATATAAGACTAGATGGAAGTTTACTTTGATTGTAAAGAGAACTACATGTAGAGTTATATGCATGAGCATTGCAACTTTAGTAGTCTTTCCTCCTCTATTCCAGTCATGACAACTATGCTATCTAATGATTTTCCAATCTCAACTTTTCCATATGAATGGAGTGTCCTTGATAGTGAATGTGAACAAGCGACAATAGCTTTATCCACAATTATGGAAGGTAGAATACATCATGCAGAATAAGGTCAGGAAGTCTAATAAATTTAAGCTTGATGGTGCCAAGTCTAGATGGATTGAGACTTGACTTCTACAAAGTACATTGCTCCATCTACATTGTCATTGAGGTCTTCAAAGAATTCTTTCTGAAAGGTCATATGGTAGGTTGCACATATATCACACTGCCCTACATATTTCCAAGAAGAAAATGAAGTCTGAAACAAATACTCAGTTACTACAATACTGCAATGGGAAACAATGTAATGATCATATTCAAGTGCTTTACCTTTTTTTGGATACGGTACTTTACCTTTGTCTTCTTTGCATTCTTGCTTCATTCTTTCCCATGGGATTCAGAATGTGGATGCATCATGTCCATCTCTATCACAATGAAGGTAGTCAATATCATACATTTCTCCTTGATGGTGTTTACCCTCCTTGCATCTGTGATTCTTCCTTCCATTCTTGTTGACGGTGTTGGACCCGCCAACATGTGAGGGGATATCCTTGGTAAGAAGTACCAATTAGACCTCAGACTGTTTGGTGTAGGAGTCCCAGCAGTGGGTCGTATGGTAATGCCTTGACCACGATTTCGCACAGAGGAAAGTAACATAACTCTATTGGTAGCAAGGGTGTGACAGCTGCAGTGACCCAAGGAAGGTGCATAAGAGGTTCTAACACAAGGGAGTTGAGATAAGTGCGCCCCTTGGAAACCTATGATAGCACACAGTTAAGAAGGGAACACACAAGCAAAGATGCATCATAACATGGAAGGAAAGTTAGCTAGCAATCCAAAGTGATGGTTAAACCAACAACACATTTCAGAAAGATTCATACATACATACACAGATAGCTATACATGCATGTGTACGTAAACAAATACATATATCATTTAGAGTAAACCAAATAGCGTAGAATACAATACAACATATGAATGAAACATGTGGCTCTTGTTATATTAAGAAGTGTAAGTTCCAATCATACAATACATCCATTTCGAACCACTAGTTCCAATAGTGGAACGTTACAGCCACAAACACCTGCTCCTCCAAAGAGATGTACTAGCTCTGCGCAGTGGAGAAGCTAAGGTTCGTTACAATACTATCCAAGCTCTCTCCAAGATACTCTTATTAGAAGCTTGGCTGACCAAAATCCTTTACAATGAGTTACAAGGGACTATTTATAGCAATGGGTGGGGTGACCCTTGACATTCTCCCTTGTGATAGTTCATCTACCCTCATGACTCTTCATCTACTCTATGACTGTTACATCCAACTATCGATACTTGACTTACACTTGACAAACATTACATTACAAAGCACATGTATCCATGTGAGACAAAATGGCTTGAGCAAGGCATGCTAGACATCACTATAACTTAGACAACCCTGGAATTCCAACTCTTCAACATCCTCACAATGATCAACAGTAACATGCTGATGCCAAAATCGGTAGTCTGCAATGGTGTCTGTGTGCTCCAAGGTGACATCTTTTTGGAACCTGACTCTTGCCTCCATAGCATCTAGGTACACTACTCAGGCTCCTCTGTTCAACTCATCTGAAAGCATGTGCATCATTGTCTTCAATGTGGTGAGACCATAAACATACATGTGCATGACGTCTTCACTGATGGGCAAGTCTGGGCTAGTGACAATGCACATCAACTCGTCAAAGTACAAGTCAAGCTCTAGTTGAACCTATGCCTTTGTCTTCTCCTGAGTGAGATTCCCAATAGATGGGATCACATGTGCGTGCAACACAACATCCATACTCTTGAATACACGTGCATGGGAAGCCTGTATACTAGTGATGAGCTGCAACAGCGCTTCATAGTTCTGGATCTGACTCCGGATATGTACCTTCAGCTCAACCGCACTAGCCTTCATCATCTTCGGCAAGTGAAGTGGGGCTTCCTTGTATCTCATCATCCATGTTTACATGTCATCAATAGCAACATGAAAGTTCGCCAAGATACGTCCTCTTCTAGAAAATCGTTGCTGCCATCCGTTGAGATGGATAACTGCCTTATGCACATTACCAAACTTGGAGTACACCACTCGCATAACTGTGTCAGGGGACAATACTTCATCTAGTATTTCCTTCTTTAGTTCAGCTCAAGAGGATGCTGTCACCAAATCCCCTCCTTTCTTAGTCGTTTATAGTTCCTTAGCCATTTGCTTATTCTCAGCTATCAGAAAGTGAACACTTGAGCTAGTGGCTTCGGCATGCACTCTGGTAGCATCGATCAAGGCTGTTGGATGTTTGTGCATGTCAGACAAGATCACTTATTGCTCAACTTGTGCAAGAGATGTATGATCATCTGGAGTCGACACTCTGTGAGACTGCACAACTCTATGTTGAGACTCGTCGAATGAGATGTTGTGCATCTCTCCTTCTAGTTGATCTCCAAGGATCTCAGTGCCTCAGTGGTCACTTGAGACTTTCTCATCTTCTGGATGTGGTGAAGTAGGTAAGTCGACCTCTTGGTGATGAGGCATAAGTTCGATGTCCTGTTCCAACTCCTGTTGCTCCATATCTACATCCAACTATTGAAGTGCTTTCTCTATCTCATGAGTGAAGTCATGCTCCTGCGACGGTTCACCCTGTCTACCTGATGCTAGCTATTCTGATGAATCCACTACCTGTATGGGCGTTGTTTCATTTGTTTTCACATGTTACAACCCCTGTTGTACCTGTTGTTGTTCTGCTTGCCTCTGCGATTTGCGAAACTCTTGTTCCTTCCTGGGTTGCTCCTTTAGCTCATGCAACTCCTTCTCTGTTTCCTCCATTCTTCTCTTCTCCTTCTGCCTTTGTGCAATTCGCTTGTCGCGTTATTGCCTATTTACCTCTATAGCCAAAGTTGCTTTCTCCACAAGTGGATCTGCTCAGAAATTGCAGCTTTTCTCTTCCTCTATGTGGTCGACAATCTTCCTCTTTCCCTTGTCACACACTGGTATGCTTACTTCTATTGTTGTTGTTGCTTCTGGTGCTGGTGCTCTCAAGGATGTTGCTTCACGTTGCTTCACTAACTTCTCCACAGCAAAGCTAACCTATTCATTGGGTCTGGAGAAACTATAGCAATATCTCCATGGGTCCTCCTCTACCCAATGAAATGCCCCATGGATCCAGTTGAACTGTACTCTCGCGCAATGATATTTCACAAGACAATGTGGGTCATACGGATTGTAACTTCGGAGGTTGAATGGATACTTCTTCATCTATTCTGCTTCGACATCCACTTGCTTGAAACTCTGAATCTCGTATAACCCAATCCACAATGGAAGAGTGGGCCAAGGTTCCTTCTTCTTCCAGTAAAGTCTAGTTGTCAATCGGGCTGAGATGTGATATGTTACTTCCTACATGACGAGTATGTCCACGGAAAACTTTGGTAGACATGCGGAGGCTTCTCTGCGCTAAAAATTCATATGAAGGTGTCGGACAGTGAGGCATACCAATCAACAATGTCTATCAGTGCCTCCATTGTTGCCTTTGACATGCAAGGTAGATCCTGTTTGATTATCATCTTGTAAACCGGGGTGACAAAATGATTGGAAAGCCATGTGATAACTCCTTTGAAGTTGCATTTAGACAACAAATTACAATAAGTGTTCACAATAGTTTCTGTCGGTGACCATGCCCACTCCAAGCCCGGGAACTCCTATCGAGCACATATTGCATCTAAGATGTAAGCGTACATGTAGATCTCTTCTTGCATACCTTCAAGCAACTGTCAAGCCTTTGTTACCTGTTCCTTCAACTGATGAGCCAACATGTTGGACCAGTTACATGGTTTTCCCTCTCTAGCCAATTGGTCCAGCGCAATCACCCAACTCTGTGGGAAGGTTTTCCTACTTTCTTAGCCATACAGTCGACATGAAAATATGACCAAGTATTTATATGCCTTCCACATTATCTTCATCCTGTAGATCTAGTTGGGTGTCATCCTAGATCTAGCCAGCTCCTTTATCCAGTTCTTCAGAATGTCTTTCAAGTTGGCACTGCTGCTGGGTAAGCTAAAGGGAGTCTCGATGATGATCACAGGCTCCGACATCTGATACATCTAATCATAATCCTATGCCCAGAATGTTGCAATCTTCGTCCCACTGACACTGCTCAAAGTAATCGTCTGGGGATCAGTGTGCAAGACGATCCAGTGTATCATGTCCACACATGGGAATGTGGGGTATCTCCATGCAATCCAGTACAAGCCAGACTTATCAATGTTCACATACACCTAGCGGTCTTTGAGGTCTTTCCTAAAATTGCCTGCAAATGCTTTGTTGATCTCTTGCCATTTCAGCTTGATGTCCTTGTCTAGAAACAACTTGGTATCTTCATAGATTGGTAGACTTGAGGACACTCGTTCAACTGCTACCCTAGTTGTGCTTCCATTAGTGTCCTTTGATCCTACTCTCCTAGAGGCCATTGATCTTGTACTGCTAAGAGGTGGAAGAAAACCTGAAAGATCTAGAGACAAAGTGACATGCATGGCAAGAAATCTGTCAGCGAAAACCAAAGAAAATTTGGGAATGACATAACACATACCTTGGGATTGATAGGCAAAGATTGCACAATTGCTTCTAGGAGGCTAGGAGACTGGTTGCCAGACTTGCCCAAAAAGCAGTCTAGGTTGTTTGGGGAGGTTGACTAGTTGTTGGATTTGCGTAATGAGCAATGCAGGCTAACTACTGACTGCTAGAATTGTGCAATGTGCAATTCCCGCTGGCAATGACTACAGGCTCAGTGAATGCATTGCGCAATTTCCTGGGCCAGCAGTCACTCTCCCGTAGAAATTCACAATGTAGTCCTGGAGGACAACTCCTGGATAGAAATGTGCATTTCTAGAGAGGAAGATAGAGCCTTCTTTCCCTGGATTGTGCAATGTTGTCTTGGTGAGGCAGAGTTTGGGCCAAGGCTGACTAGACCCGACGATGGGCAACTTAAAGAAAATGTGAAAGCGAATGCATGGCAATATTGAGTGAAAGTAGAAGTGATTGATTTTTCATGCAAACATTGAATGAAAGATTCAGAAAACAGAACAACATGCATGTGGGTGAAGTGAATCACCGAATCGGTGACCATTCGTGCAAAACAGTTTCATGCATGCGACAATAGTGAGATAGCAACAAAAACTGAAATGGTTAGTACAAGCTAGTATTCATGTAAACAACAGCAAGTGTTCAAAGAAATAAAGCAAACAACACTCACACAAGATAAAACACAAAAAGCGTCAAAAATGTTGAAAAAGACAAGTTGAGACCACTTACCCATGAATAGATGAGCCGGATGTGTCGAAGAGTCTTGGATGTATTGTGGGATGTCAGAGCTCCAAGTTCGATGTGAAAGAGTGAGCTATGATGCATCGAATAAATAAGTTTGGGCTCACGACACACATGCCACAAATCTAGGAAAAAGTGACACTTGGAGGAAAGATTCTAAAACGATCTTTGCATGCAACGTCTAGCTGCTAAAAATAGCTCCCTGAATCAAGGGATGTTTTTTGCATGTTTCCTTTTGCTATTCCAAGAAAAAGCACACCATGCATGGAAGTCAAGTTTCCTTGGTCCCGGGTGGAACTGGTCAACCCAACTGGACATGCAAGAGGCTGCTCAACTGTTGGGAGAAAATGTGCATTTCTGAATGGGAGTTGGGCTGGATGCCCAGGAGATTGCCCAATTTATGGGCATAGTAGTTTTCTGCTGCCCAGGATTGTGAAATTCCTGGGCTAAGGAGCCCTGCTAGGAAGAATTGTGCAATTTTTTGGATGAATCCTGACTGGCAAAATTGTGCAATTCTAGAGCCCAGCAGGCTGCCAGACAGAATTGTGCAATTTCTGGAGGGAAGGCTGGTTTCCTTCTAGAATTATGCAATTTCTTGATGGAGCTACTCAGCCTGCAACTAGACCAAGTCTTTAGGAACAACCTATGAGAAAGATCTAGTTAAGACTAGAGTGCAGGAACAATATACTATCAGTGGTATTATTTACTATAGTGAAAATATCATGCATGCATCAGAGATTGATCCTATGTTTGGATTGCACAATTTTGGAAGCATAAATTCCCTCTAAATAAGGGTTATTCATCCTAGGAATTAC
>APFE030468685.1:31633-88139 GCA_000404065.3 Pinus taeda
CCACGATTTCGCACAGAGGCAAGTAAGATAACTCTGTTGGTAGCAAGGGTGTGACAATTGTAGTGAGCCAAGGAAGGTGCATGAGAGGTTCTAACACAAGGGGGTTGAGATACGTGCACCCCTTGGAAACCTGTGATAGCACGCATTTAAGAAGGGAACACATGAGCAAAGATGCATGACAACATGGAAGGCAAGTTAGCTAGCAATCCAAAGTGATGGTTAAACCAACAACACATTTCAGAAAGATTCATACATCCATACATAGATAGGTATACGTGCATGCGTAAGTAAACAAATACATATATCATTTAGATTAAACCAGATAGCATATAATACAATACAACATATGCATGAAAAATGTTGGATCTTGTTATATTAAGAAGCGTAAGTTCCAGTCATATAATACATCCATGTCCAACCACTAGTTCCAACAGTGGAACGTTACATCCACAACCGCTTGGTCCTCCAAAGAGATGTACTATCTCTGCGCAGTGGAGAAGCCAAGGCTCGTTACAATGCTATCCAAGCTCTCTCCAAGATACTCTTATCAGAAGCTTGGCTAACCAAAATCCTTTACAATGAGTTACAAGGGATTATTTATAACAAAGGGTGGGGAGACCCTTGACATTCCCCCTTGTGATAGTTCATCTACCCTCATGACTCATCATCTACTCTATGATTGATACATCCAACTATCGATACTTGACTTACACTTGACAAGGCGTTACATTACAATCCACATGTACCCATGTGAGACAAAATGGCTTGAGCAAGACATGCTAGACATCACTATGACTTAGACAACCATGGAATTCCAACTCTTCAACATCCTCACAATGATCAACAATAACATGTTGATGCCAAGATTGGTAGTCTGCAATGGTTTCCATGTTCTCCAAGGTGACATCTTTCTGGAACCTGACTCTTGCCTCTATTCAACTTGTCTGAAAGCATGCACATCATTGTCTTCAATGCGACCGGACCAGCAACATGCGTGTGCATGATGTCTGCACTGATGGGAAAGTCTAGGCTGGTGAAAATGCACATCAACTCGTCGAAGTACGAGTCAAGCTCTAGTCGAACTTGTGCCTTTGTCTTTGTCTAGGTGAGAGTCCCAATAGATGGGATCACATGTGTGTGCACCACAACATCCATACTCTTGAATACGCGTGCATGGGAAGCCTGTATACTAGTGATGAGCTACAACAGCTCTTCATACTCCTAGATATGACTCCGGATATGTGCCTTCAACTCAACTGCACTGGCCCTCATCATCTTAGGCAAGTGATGTGGGGATCCCTTGTATCTCATCGTCCATGTTTTCATGTAATCAACAACATCATGCAAGTTCGCCAAGATACGTGCTCTTCTAGCACATCGTTGCTCCCTTCCGTTGAGATGGATGACTACTTTATGCACAAAACCAAACTTGGAGTACACCACTCGCATAATTGTGTCAAGGGACAATACTTCATTTAGTATTTCCTTCTTTAGTTCAGCTCGGGAGGATGTTGTCAGCAACTCCCCTCCTTTCTTGGTTGTTTGTAGTTCTTTAGCCATTCGCTCATTCTCAGCTATCAAAAAGTGAACACTTGAGCTAGTGGCTTCGGCATGCACTCTGGTAGCACTGAACAAGGATGATGGATGTTTGTGCATGTTAGACATGATCACTCATTCCTCAACTTGCACAGGAGATGTATGATCATCCGGAGTCAACAATCTGCGAGACTACACAACTCTATGTTGAGACTCGTCGAATGAGATGTTGTGCATCTCTCCTTCTGGTTGATCTCCAAGGATCTCAGTGCCTCCTTGGTCACTTGAGACATGCTCATCTTTTGGATGTGGTGAAGCAGGTAAGTCGACCTCTTGGTGATGAGGCATAAGGTCGATGTCCTATTCCAATTCCTGTTGCTCCAAACCCACATCCAACTGTTGAAGTGTTTGCTCTATCTCACGAGTGAAGTCCAACTCCTGTGATGGTTCACCCTGTCTACCTAATGTCAGCTGTTATGATGAGTCCACTACCTATACAGGCGTTGTTTCATGTATTTTCATATGTTGTGCCCATTGCTGTACCTGTTACTGCCGCGCTTCCCTCTCCTATTTACACAACTCTTATTCCTTCCTGAGTTGCTCCTTTAGCTCATGCAACTCCTTCTCTGTTTCCTCCATTCTTCTCTTCTCCTTCTATCTTTGTGCGACTCGCTATTGCCTCTTTGCCTCTATAGCCAAAGCTTCTTTCTCCACAAGTGGATCTGCTCAGAAATTGCAGCTTTGCTCTTCCTCCATATGGTGGACAATCTTCCTCTCTCACTTGTCACGCACTGGTATGCTTACTTTTGTTGTTGTTTCTACTTCCGGTGCTGGTGCTCTCCGGGATGTTGCTTCACGTTGCTTCACTAACCACTCGACAACGAAGCTAACCTATTCATTGGGTCTATAGAAATTATAGCAATATCTCCATGGGTCCTCCTCCGCCCAATGAAATGCCCCGTGGATCCAGTTGAATTGTACTCTCACCATATGATCTTTCACAAGAAAATGTGGGTCATACGGATTGTAACTTCGGAGGTTGAATGGATACTTCTTCATTTGTTTTGCTTCAACATTCGCTTGCTTGAAATTTAGAATCTCGTATAACCCAAACCACAATGGAAGAGTGGGCCAAGGTTACTTCTTCTTCCGATGCAGTCTGGCTGTCAATCCGGCCAAGATGTGATATGCTACTTCCTACATGACGAGTATGTCCAAGAAAATCTTCGGTAGACATGCGGAGGCTTCTCCATGCTAAAAATTTGTATGAAGGTGCCAGATAGTGAGCCATACCAATCAGCAATGTCTATCAGTGCCTCCATTGTTGCCTTTGACATGCAGTTTTGATCTTGTTTGAGTATAATCTTGTAAACCAAGGTGAAAAAATGATTTGAAAACCATGTGATAACTCCTCTGAAGTTGCATTTAGACAACAACTTACAATAAGTGTTCATAGTAGTCTCCATCGATGACCATGCCCCCTCCAATCCCGAGAACTCTTGTTAGCCACATATTGCATCTAAGATGTAGGCATACATGTAGACCTCTTCTTGCATACCTTCGGGTGACTGTCGAGCCTTTTTTACCTGTTCCTTCAGCTGATGAGCCAACATGTTGGACTAGTTACATGGTTTTCCCTCTCTGGCCAGTTGGTCCAGTGCGATCACTTGATTATGTGGGAAGGTTTTCGTGCTTTCTTGGCCATACAACTGACCTGCAAATATGACCAAGTATTGATACCTCTTATATATTATCTTCTTCTTGTAGAACTGGTTGGGTGTCATCTTGGATCTAGCCAGCTCCTTTACCTAGTTCTTTAGAACGTCTTTTGAGTTGGGATTGGTGCTGGGTAAGCTAAAGGGAGTCTCCATGATAGTCATGGGCTCCAACATCTGATACATCTAATCATAATCTTGTGTCCAGAAGGTTGCAACCTTCATCCTTTTGACACTGATCAAAGTCATCGTCTGGGAATGTGGGGTATCTACATGCAATCTGGTACAAGCCAGACTTGTCAATGTTCACATACACTTGGCGATCTTCAAGGTCTTCCCTAAAAGTGCTTGCAAATGCTTCATTGACCTCTTGCCATTTCATCTTGATGTCCTTGTCTAGAAACAACTTGGTATCTTCATAGATCAGTAGACTTGAGGACACTCGTTCAACTGCTGCCCCAGTTGTGCTTCCGTTAGTGTCCTTTGACCCTTCTCTCCTGGAGGCCATTGATCCTATACTGCTAAGAGGTGGATGAACACATGAAAGATCTAGAGACAAAGCGACATGCATGGTAAGAAATCTGTTAGTGAAAACCAAAGAAAATTCAGGAATGACATAACACATACATGGGGATTGATAGGCAAAGATTGCGCAATTTCTTCTAGGAGGCTTGGAGATTGGCTGCAAGACTTGCGTAAAAATCAGTCTGGGCTATCTAGGGAGGTTGAATAGCTGCTAGATTTGCATAATGAGCAATCCAGGTTGACTACTGATTGCTGGCTCAGTGACTACATTGCACAATTTCTTGGGCCAACAGTCACTGTCCCTCAAAAATGTGAAAAGTAGTCCTGGAGGATAGTTCCTAGATAGAAATGCACATTTCTAGAGAGGAAGACAAAGCCTTCCTTCCCCGGATTGCGCAATGTTGTCTTGGTGAGGCAGAGTCCAAGCTAAGGCTTCCCAAACCCCCTGACGGGCAACTGAAAGAAAATGTGAAAGTGAATGCATGGTTATATTGAGTGAAAGCAGAAGTGATTGATCATGCATGCAAACATTGAATGAAATATTCAAAAGACAGAACAACATGCATGTGGGTGAAGTGAGTCACCGAATCGACGACCGTTCATGCAAAATAGTTTCATGCATGCGACAGTAGACAGATAGCAACAAAAATTGAAACAGTGCTAGTACAAGCTAGTATGCATGTAAATAGCAACAAGCGTTCAAAGAAATCAAGCAAACATCACTCACACAAGAGAAAACATAATAAATGTCAAAAATGCAGAAAAAGACAAGTTGAGAACACTTACCCATGAATAGTTGAGCTAGATGTGTCGAAGAGTCCTGGATGTGTTGTGGGATGTCAGAGCTCCAAGATCGATGTGAAAGAGTGAGCTCTGATGCATCGAATAAATAAGTTTAGGCTCATGACGCACATGCCACAAATCTAGGAAAAAGCGACACTTGGAGGAAAGATTCTAAAATGATCTTTGCATGCAACCTTCATCTGCTAAAAATAGCTCCTTGAATCAAGGGATTTTTTTTGCATGTTGCCTTTTGCTATTCCAGGAAAAATCAAGCCACACATGCAAGTCAAGTTTCCTTGGTCCCGAATGGAACTGGTCAACCCAACTGCACATGCAAGAGGCTGCTCAACTATTGGGAGAAAATGCACATTTCTGGATGGGAGTTGGGCTAGCTGCCCAAGATATTTTCACAATTTATGGGCAGAGCAGCTGACTGCTACCCAAGTTGCAAAATTCCTAGGCTGAGGAGCCCTGTTGGGAAGAATTGCACAATTTTCTGGATGAAGCCTGATTGGCATAATTGCGCAGTTCTGGAGCCCAGTAGGCTACCAAACAAAATTGCGCAATTTCTAGAGTGAAGGCTGGTTGCCTTCCATAATTGTGCAATTTCTTGATGGAGCTACTTAGCCTGCAGCTGGACCAAATCTTGAGGAACAATCTGTGAGGGGAATGCATCAAGCTTTGATAGACATGCTGCCTTTCTACAAGTAAAATACTAAATATTGTGTACTTGACGAAACAGGACAAGGTGCTATGAAAGGTTGGTAGGGAGGCTCCAAAACAAAGCTTAGGAAAACTTTTGGAGGGTGGTTGTAGCCGCTACAACACTTGGCAACACACTGGTAGAACTCTGACTCTCTGAATGGACCTTGTTCATGAAAAACAAGTCTAACACCTCTGAAAGTATTGTTCAATTCTCCGTTTATCTTGGTTTCACACTAGCTTGATTGTAAGATGTACCATCTGCCAAGCTCTTAGTCGATTGACACACATTCCAAGCCAAGGTAACACAGTTGTTTCGATTGGGGTTGAGGGGTATATTGATGCACAAACAGTATAGTCGTCAGAGTCTTAGTTTCATCTCTGGTGTTGCTCTGCTACCAACAGACCTGGACAGTACCCCAGCGGAGTCACTTAGGAACACAAGAATGGCTCTACTGCCAGCAAGCCTTGTCAGTTCCCTGACGGAGTTACTTGAATCAACTCTCTATGCAGAAAGCCTTTCTCTTCTTTCACCTTATTCATTTTTCATTTTTCATTTTTCACTTTTCATTTTTTTGGTTTTAATATTTTCATAACTGTGCATAACACTTATTAATTTCAGAGGCAGAAGAGGGATCCTGACTTATTGAGAGTAGAAGAGGTTGTTCCAGTAGAGAAGTAGTTTATTATACCTTTGATGTGCCTGTTAAGGTTTTCCCCCTCACCTTACTCTACTTGACTGAGCTAACAAGGGTTAACCCAAAAACAACCGACTAGAGTAGGTGACACTACTTAGCGCACAAGCATTGTGTTTTCACCAAGGTTCACTTCGAACAATACGTATTTTCCTTCAACGTATCATCGACTAAAGATAACAAGTTCATCATACAGAGGCATGACGGTAGATAACCAAGTAGTGATAGAAATACAAGGCCTCTTGTACTTTACCCAGCTGGCTTCAAGAGTCATATATGGTTTCATGTGAAACTAACCTATGAAAAAAAACAAGCAAACAAATAACAAATAAAAGTGGAAGCAGAAGAAAAAGCGAAGGCAAAGTGAGTAAGCAAACAAGCAAGTCCACAAACAAACAAAATAAAACAAGTAAGTAGACAAGCATGCAAGCAAACCAACTGAAAGCAAACACTGCTCCTACTCCTAAAATAATAGTGCATGGGTCTGATCACGTGAAGTGATATTTCTAATGCAGCCATCGGCGCATTGGTTGACCCATGTTGGTGAAGGTTTGGTCCACGAACAAGCCAGTTGTGAGAACCAGCAAGCGAGAAATATAAAACAATGAAGACAACCACACTTCGTGTTTCAAAGTGCCCACGGGACATAAGTCAATGCAAGTGCATGACGAGCAGTCCCTGGACTTACCATGGTGTTGTGTGACACTGCGTGCAGCTTTGAAGCATATGCACACTCTTGACTGTGACATGTAAGCAAACGAAAGAAAAAAAGACAACTTGTATCGTGCACACATTCTTGCAATGTAAGATTCCTCCAATGCATGAGCGATGGGATCGTGCAGTTCGAGCGGAGGAAGCATGATCTGTGTGTGAGATTGATCTTCAATGCATACAGATGAGGGATGAGGATCCTTGGGTGATTGAATAGTTTCCTGATCAGAAGTGAAACTAACCCCAAGAGAGCGAGGGCCTAACATAACCATCAGCTCGGGCCGAAGTGCCTCGATAGTCTTGGGTGTTTCGACTTCATCGTCAGATAGATCATCATAAACCAATGGATTCGAAAAATTAATTGTGATAAAATCATGATCATGATCAAGTATGGGAGTAAATGGATCATGAAAGCCATGATCAGAAAAATCAATGATTTACTCTGGATCCTCATGATTTGATGAATCAAACAGAGGGGTAGATGAGAAGTGAATAAATTCATCCTTTGTGTTTTTGGAAAATGCAGATGAAAGATCAAGTGGATTTTCAATGAATAACTTATCCTCTCTGTTGTCAGATGGTGGAATGACATCCGGTGTGTCCTGCGAGTGATCAATGATGGGTGCATCCGTGGATGAATATACACATGTGAAATCATGGATGGCAGGTCCACCAAAGATGTCAAGAAGGAATGGAGGGGGCTCAGACAGAAGGGAGCCATCCTTCACCGAGTGTTGATGCTCAAGCTCTCACTCATACTCTTCATGAATGATAGCACATGTTGGTTGTGCAACACCAACTCCATCAGTGGCTTGTTCCTTATTCACAACAAGTGTACAGTCCGAAATGGAAGAACACAAGACAATATCATCCAGAGGGACAACCGAGTCCGAAGATGGAGGTTGTGGAACAAAATGCATATGAAGACTCGATGGAATCACAATCAAATCTGCGCAAAAATTAAGTGAAGTGATTTTGGGAGGATGTGACAGCTGGACAGAGGTGTGAGCATGATCCTCAACATCATTCTGCAGTGGTGGAGCTATTTGATTAGGGGATGGTGGACAATCACTTGTGACAGTGACTGCATCCGCTGAGATTTGTGCATCTCCATCACTTAAGAATGTTGAGAGAGGCTTGATTTCAAATTTCTTCTTGGGATGAGCATATTTATTAACGCAATAATCGAATTGGTCCCAAAGACAGAAAAACTTCATCTGGCTCTTCAGAGCTTGAAACTGCAAATCACGGAAGTGCTGCCAAAAATCCATAGTCAATTCATGTGGAGGCTTCCATTGTTGTAACATTTTTTGGTCAAGATGTTCTAGATCAAAATGATAGAAAGTTTCTTCAATGAGATCACAGAAGTGCTCAAGTGAGTGCACACTATCAATCGGTAGGCTGCACAACCACTGATGTGGAGATTCACAAGGTGTGTATGCAAGTAGCAAGCTGGCCTATTTGTCAGAACATCCATATTCCTCATGAAGCATGGAAATAAAGTCATGTAAGAACTCAAGCCAGGCCACTTCGCCTTCACCATCATACGTGTAAGTGGAAAAGTGATTGAAAAACTCCCTCGTGATGGTGACATCTTCGTGGTTCGAAAAACATCATAGAGGGAGAAGAGTGCAAGAATCTAAGAAAGATATGCAAAGGTTCAAAAGAAGATGAGAGGACACAGCTTGTCATCTGGCCCTCCTTCTAACGCTATAAATGTTGACGGTGTTGGATCCACCAACATGTCAGGGGATATCCCCGGTAAGAAGTCCCAATTAGACCTCAGACCATTTGGTGCAGGAGTCCCAACAGTGGGTCATATGGTAATGCTTTGACCTCAATTTCGCACAGAGGCAAGTAAGATAACTCTGTTGGTAGCAAATGTGTGATAGCTGCAATGAGCCAAGGAAGGTGCATGAGAGGTTCTAACGCACAGGGGTTGAGATAAGTGCACCCTTTGGAAACCTGTGATAGCACACAGTTGAGAAGGGAACACATGAGAAAAGATGCATCACAACATGGAAGGCAAGTTAGCTAGCAATCCAAAGTGATGGTTAAACCAACAACACATTTCAGAAAGATTCATACATACATACATACACAGATAGTTATACATGCATGCGTAAGTAAACATATACATATATCATTTAAAGTAAACCAGATAGCATAGAATACAATACAACATATGCATAAAACATGTTGGCTCTTGTTATATTAATAAGTGTAAGTTCCAATCATACAATAAATCCATGTCTAACCACTAGTTCCGACAACGAAATGTTACAGCCACAACCGTCTGCTCCTCCAAAGAGATGTACTAGCTCTACGTAGTGGAGAAGCCAAGGCTCATTACAATACTGTCCAAGCTCTCTCCAAGATACTTTTATCGGAAGCTTGGTCGACCAAAAGCCTTTACAATGAGTTATGAGGGACTATTTATAAAAATGAGTGGGGTGACCCTTGACATTCCCCAATGTGACAGTTCATCTACCCTCACGACTCTTCATCTACTCTATGACTGTTACATCCAACTATCGACACTTGACTTACACTTGACAAGACATAACATTTCAATGCACATGTATCCATGTGAGACAAAATGGCTTGATCAAGCCATGCTAGACATCACTATGACTTAGACAACCATGGAAGTCCAACTCTTCAACATCCTCACGATGATCAACAATAACATACTGATGCCAAGATTGGTAGTTCGCAATGGTGTCTGTGTGCTCCAAGGTAACATCTTTTTGGAACCTGACTCTTGCCTCCATAGCATCTGGGTACACTGCTCGAGCTCCTCTTTCCAACTCATCTGAAAGCTTGTGCATCATTTTCTTCAATGTGGTCGTAACAACAACATACTTGTGCATTATGTCTGCATTGATGGGCAAGTATGGGTTGGTGGCAATGCACATCAACTCGCCGAAGTATGAGTCAAGCTCTAGTCAGACTTGTGCCTTTGCCTTTACCTAGGTGAGAGTCCCAATAGATGGGATTGCGTGTGTGCTTGCCACAACGTCCATACTCTTGAATACACGTGCATGGGAAGCTTGTATACTAGTGATGAGATGTGGCAGCTCTTCATAGTTATATATCTGACTTCGGATATATGCCTTCAGCTCGACCGCATTGGCCTTCATCATCTTAGGCAAGTGAAGCAGGGCTCCCTTGTATCTCATCATCCATGTTTGCATGTAATCAACAGCATCATGCAATTTTGCCAAGATACATGCTCTTCTAGCACATCGTTGCTTCCATCCATTGAGATGGATGACTACCTTATGCATGGTACCAAACATGGAGTACAACGCTCACATAAATGTGTCAAGGGACAATACTTCATCTAGTATTTCCTTCTTCAGTTCAGATCATGTGGATGTTGTCACCAACTCCCCTCCTTGCTTGGTTATCTGTAGTTCCTTAGCCATTTGCTCATTCTCAGCTATCAAAAAGCGAACACTTGAGCTAGTGGCTTCGACATGCACTCTGGTAGCATTGGCCAAGGATGCTGGATGTTTGCACACATCAGACATGATCACTCATTCCTCAACTTGCACAGGAGATGTATGAGCATCCGAAGTTGACACTCTGCAAGACTTCATGAGTATATGTTGAGACTCATCGAATGAGGTGTTGTGCATCTCTCCTTCCAGTTAATCTCCAAGGATCTCAGTGCCTCCTTGGTCACTTGAGACTTGTTCATCTTCTAGATGCGGTGAAGCGAGTAAGTCAATCTCTTGGTGATGAAGCATAAGGTCAATGTCCTATTCCAATTCTTGTTGCTCTGTATCTGCATCCAACTGTTGAAGTGCTTGCCATATCTTAGGAGCGAAGTCCTGCTCCTGCGATGGTTCACCTTGTCTTCCTAATGCTAGTTGTTCTGATGATTCCACTAACTGTACAGGTGTTGTTTCATCTATTTGCACATGTTGTGCCCCCTGTTGTACTTGTTATTGTTGTGCTTCCCTCTCTTGTTTGTGTAGCTCTTGTTCCTTCCGTAGTTACTCCTTCAGCTCATGAAACTCCTTCTTTGTTTCCTCCATTCTTCTCTTCTCCTTCTTCCTTTGCTCAATTCGCTTGTCGCATTGTTGCCTCTTTGCCTCTATAGCCAAAGCTGCTTTCTCCATAAGTGGATATGCTCAAAACTTGCAACTTTTCTCTTCCTCCATGCGATCGACAATATTCCTCTTCCCTTATCGCGCATTGGTATACTTACTTTTGTTGTTGCTGCTACTTTTGGTGTTGGTACTATTTGGGATGCTGCTTCACATTGCTTCGCTAACCAGTCCATAGTGAAGCCAACCTATTCATTAGGTCTGGAGAAACTATAGAAATATCTTCATGGGTCCTCCTCTTCCCAATGAAATGCCCCATGGATCCAATTGAACTATACTCTCACGCAGTGATCTTTCATAAGACAATGTGGGTCCTATGGATTGTAACTTCGGAGGTCGAATGGATACTTGTTCATCTGTTTTGATTTGACATCCACTTGTTTGAAACTCTGTATCTTGTATAACCCAATCTACAATGGAAGAGTGGGCCAAGGTGCCTTTTTCTTCTGGTGCAGTCTAACTGCCAATCCTGTCGAGATGTGATATGCTACTTCCTACATGACGAGTATGTCCAAGGAAAACTTCAGTAGAACATGCAGAGGATTCTCCGCACTGAACATTCGTAGTAAGGTGTCGAACGGTGAGGTTGGCTCGCTGTTGGATTTGCGCAATCCAGGCTAACTGGTGACTGCTGGAATTGTGTAATGCGCAATTCCAGCTAACAATGACTGCAGGCTCAGTGACTACATTATGCAATTTCCCAGGCACTAGTCACTTTCCCTCAGAAATGTGCAAAGTAGTCCTGGAGGATAGTTCCTAGGAATAAATGTGCATTTCTGGAGAGGAAGATAGATCCTTCCTTCCCCAGATCGCGCAATGTTGTCTTGGTGAGGCAGAGTCTGGGACAAGGCTACCCAAACCCGCCAACGGGCAACTGAAAGCAAATGTGAAATCGAATGCATGGCGATACTGAGTGAAAGCAGAAGTGATTGATCATGCATGCACACATTGAATGAAATATTCAGAAAACAGAACAACATGGATGTGGGTGAAGCAAGTCGTCGAATCGGCAACTGTTCGTGCAAAATAGTTTCATGCATGTGACAACATTGAGATAGCAACGAAAACTGAAATGGTGCTAATACATGCTAGTATGCATGTAAACAAAAAAAAGCGTTCAAATAAATGAAGTAAACAACACTCACACAAGAAAAAACATAAAAAGCAACATAAATGTTGAAAAAGACAAGTTGAGACCACTTACCCGTGAATAGCTGAGCTAGGTGTGTCGAAGAGTCTTGGATGTGTTGTGGGATGTCAGAGCTCCAATATTGATGTGAAAGAGTGAGCTCTAATTCATCGAACAAATAAGTTTGGGCTCATGACGCGCATGCCACAAATCTAGGAAAAAGTGACACTTGGAGGAAAGATTCTAAAACGATCTTTGCATGCAACCTCCAGCTGCTAAAAACATCTCCCTGAATCAAGGGATTCTTTTGCATGTTGCCTTTTTCTATTCTAGGAAAAAGCAAGCCATGCATGCAAGTTAATTTTTCTTGGTCCCAGGTGGGACTGGTCAACCCAACTGCACATGCAAGAGGCTAATAAACTGCAGGGAGAAAATGCGCATTTCTGGATGGGAGCTAGGATGGTTGCCTAGGCGATTTGTGTAAATTTTGGGTAGATAGATGACTGCTGCCTAGGATTGCACAATTCCTGGGCTAAGCAGCCCTGCTGGGAAGAATTGTGCAATTTTTTGGATGAAGCTTGATTCGCAGAATTGCACAATTCTGGAGCCCAGCAAGCTTCCAGACAGAACTACGCAATTTTTGGAGGGAAGGTTGGTTGCCCTCCAGAATTGTGCAATTTCTTAAGGGAGTTGATCAGCCTGTAGCTGGACCAAGTTCGGAAGAACATCCTGTGAGGGGAATGCATCAAGCTTTGACAGATAGGCTATATTTCTGCAAGAAAAACACTAAAACTTGTGTACTTGACGAAACAAGACAAGGTGTTGTGAAAGGTTGGTAGGGAGGCTCCAAAACGAAGCTTAGGAAAAATTTTGGAGGGTGTTTGTAGCTGCTACAACAATCCCTCTTCTACCACCTCTACCTTTAGGAGAATAACATGATTGATTCTTCTCTTTCTATGCAAGGCACATTGGTTCTTCAAGGGATTGAGAATTTAACTTCCTCTTCCCAAAATATTTCTCCCATCCTGCAAACTTCTCCACAAGAGTGTCAAAGGTAATGTCCTCGAGTTGGGCATTAACTTTTAAGGATTCAAGATAGTAAGAGTATGTAGGATAAAGGGCCTTAACAAAGGTTGTGAGAGTAATGTCCATTTTAACTCCAGTGGCATCTACATCATGCATTATGGCTCTAATCTTTAATTATATGATTGGGGGGTCATCATCTTTCAACTCAAGGTTGAAGAGCTTAATCATCAACTGAACCACTTCCAATTTTGAGTATGATTCATTTAAATATTTTAACTTATTTAATGCATCATAATAATTTGTAATTGGAATAATATGATAGCTTGATTCTTCACTTACAAGAGCAACAATAAATGAATAGGCTTTGTTTTCCTTATTCTCCGAAATTGATAGCACTTCATCTAAAGTGGCCTTGATAGGTGCATTGTCATCCAATCCCCTTCACATATACCTTTCCATAAGTAATTAAATATCAGGGTGTGTTTGATCTTTCTAGACTATTCTTGTTAGTTTCCCTTGATAGTGAGAACTACACTAACGATGAAGATGAGAGAGTGCACCTTTAAATAGACCCTTGAAATAAATTATTCATAATGTATGCTTCAACTCAAATAATATTGTTAGGCCCTATACTGCTAGTGTAACCCCTTATTGCTATTATTAAAACCCACATATTATATTGATGTACCCATGTAGTGCCCATATTATTACTATTATGCCCCATAAAAGCCCACTATTGTTATTATTGTGCCCTTACATTATTATTGTTATGTCAGCTCTGATTATGTTATGACCCCTTAGACTCCTATATATAGAAAGGAGGTCTTTTCATTTGTATCATCCAAGAATTGTTCATTTGTGTAATGTAAAGGAGGTTGCCCCCTCGAAGAGGCTGAATTCTAAGGCGTTCAACTATCTTTTCTTTCTCTTTGTGAGCTGGTTCCATAACAAATATAATGAAGAAAAACAATCTTAAAAATTTTCTTCATATAAAATAAGCATTCTTCCCACGACTAATTTCATAGATGAATATACAATGGGCTTATCAAGAATAAGGAATGGAAACATGGTATGAACCACCAATAAACCCTATATCTCTAAAATATAAAGTGACACCGAAGCATACCAATACTATCAAGAAATCAACCAATAATCATTTCTTGTATGCTTTGTGTTGTGGCACCTAAAAACACACCAACTACAAAATGTATGCATTGATTTGAAATTTATTCCTCCTACCAAGTTTATTAACAAATACACCTCAACTAAATGATCCAATAGTGGCACCAAATGCTTATCAGAATCCACTCACCCACCAATAAAGTGAGGGAGGGGTAAATGCACACTATTACGATACAATTGGTCGAGAATGTTATTGAATCACTGAAAAATTTGACAGTAGACCCTCAGGAAAAACATGTAGAGGATTCATATGCAAAGAACCAACCTTTTTCAACACAAAGTGCAAATGTGGAAATTTATTATCAAACTCTCGATGTAGTAGGTCTACTTTCTTTAGTGTTTGGTGACCAAGCTACCAAATTCTTGAGTCCAAGAAATACAACTACAACTTTATGTGTATTTTTGCTAGAAGTTGTGGAATTACTGTGCCTATCAAAAATAGAGTAGGATTACCATTGTTCATGTTGTGATAGTTCTCACACTAAGAAAGGAGCTTCGATTTGAGAAAATACCACCACCTCATCACTTACATTTTAACCCACAGCAAAGGCCATTGGCATTCCCTTACCAAGGTTGCAAGTTTATTTCCTATGCTCTCATATTCAATGAAATTGTTAGTTGTTCATCAATTATCCAAGAGTATATATAGTCATGTCGAAGTAGAAAACACCATAGGCTTAGCCAAACCAACCATTATTGTTAAAGTCAAAAAATCATGAACATTGAGAAACTAAATGCAAATGTTTGTAGGCCGCAAGAGTAGAAAACTAGCATTAGGGTTCCAAAACTGACATGGATGGAAAAAGGAATGTTTATGAGGGCTACCATCAAATAAGGATGGTAGGGAACTAGCAGAGTGAGATGAAAAAAAGTAATTGCAAAAACAAATCTAGAATTCCTAAACTTGGAACCTGGGGCCTGTGCTTTGATACAATGTTAAGCTAAGAAGGTAACTCCCAAATTTGATTGATTTGCATTAATGTAAACGAAAATATATAACATGAAGAGGTGTGACCTTTGGGATTCATATTCCAACGTTTCTTTAACTATTCATGTTCTTTTATTTACATATTTACAATTTACTCACCCAATCCCAGTATTAGGTGTCTAACAGTGCTATAATATATTATATTTTATTTTTAGCATTAAGTACAAAATTTAAAGTACTAAAAATATGTGGAATCATATATTTATCAAACAAATATAATATAAAAAATGAATAGTTTAATGTGTTGAGATATATATATATATATATAAAGGCCTGTTTAACATAATATTAAAACTTGTCCTCGTGAGGCAACTCAATTGAATGTGCCATGAAAATGAAGTGTTATGTATCAAGAGATTTAGGTTCAAATCCCACTAACTTACCCCTGTCTATGAAGGGGGCACATGTAGGCACTTAGGGGTTATAGCTATAGCAATAGAATTAAACCCCATGTCATGTGAGCATGAAACCTGCTTAGTTGTCAGTTTCTCTAGTAAAAAAAAAGGAAAAACAAAACAAAACAAAAAAACATAATATTAAAACTTTAATGTCCATAGAGATTCAACTGAAATGATTATATATATATATATATATTTATATATATAGAGAGAGAGAGAGAGAGAGAGATATATATATATATATTATAGAGAGAGAGAGAGAGAGAGAGAGAGAGAGAGAGTTTAATATCTTTGTAAATTAAATTTTACATATAAGAAGTTCAAATATATTTATAAATTTGAATCATTATTCTAATTTTAATTGAAAAAAACTAAATAATATTAATATAATAATATGAAAACAAAATAAATGCAAAAATAGTATGTTTTACTTTGTGAGCTTGTAGACAAAATATTCTAATGTTGGAATAATTTGCACACTCTGCAACTTTCTAAACCCCTGATGAAACCCTCGCTAAAAAATTCATGGATGGCATGGAGGGGGCCTCTCCCCCTATCGGATGAGGAAAACTATTTCCAAGCTGTCATTACATCTCTTTCTTAGAAGCTGTGAATGAAGGAGGTGCAATTTAAATTTGTAAATAAGTTTAATTCTATCCACACTATTGCATTCCTGCCAAGCTTTTGACAAACTTCTTTAGCATTTTTTGACCATGTCGTAGTTGGGAAATTCATAAGTATGTGCTATTCCCCCAGGTCTATCTAGCATGTTGAAAAGTGTAACTAGGTTTGATCTTCATAATGACATGTGTAATTATGATTTTATATAATTGATGTAAAGAAGAAAATAAAATTAGTTTTTTAAAGCTTGATTCATGGGTTTCATGATCAAGGAGTTTTATTTTATAGTTAAGACTCCCATTGTGGGTCTTTAGGGTTGATCATCAAGTCATAAAGTCTAGGGAGTCAATTTCATATGTTGAATACATGTTACATATTGTAAAAAGTAATTTTGATTGTGTCAATAACCCTCCAAAGACCTTGTCACAAGCTATTCTTCATGTCAGCTTCAGGATGATTCTAGAAAGGCATGTCGGCCTTGTCACGAGGAGAAATTAGCTTATTTTGGATGGAAAAACCACTATATATAGAGTAGCTCGGCCTCCACATAAAATTTGGCCAAGAAATCTAAACCAAGAAAAGGGTGTAAAGATCACAAGAAGAGCCATCTCATCTAATGAAGAAAGAAGGAAAGAAAGTCAAGCTATGTTTGGGTCTGTTTAAGGATAAATATATCCATCCCTATGAAGGAAAGGAGTACCATCTTTTGTAGAAAAGGGTCGAAGGTATTACTATTGTTCAAGAGTATGAATCAAGTAAAATAAGCAATTTCATCGAAGTTGAGTTGAAGAAGAAAGTAACCCCATCTAATCAAAGAGGTAACAAGGTAAAAATGTTTGTCTACATCCATCACATGTGTTGCAACTATGGTTTCTGAAGAGTCTGACGGTTGCATGTCTGATCTAAGAAGTCAAGATCTAAAGGATAGTCAAAAAAGGAGGGTGAAGTAGGAAGTTTGGCTATCGTTGACTCCAAGAAGAAGAAGTTAAACTAAGAAGGTTTTTGACTTAGTATTGGAGAGATTCTATTGTCAAGGGTCTTTGTCATGGTTTTGGTATTTTTCAATTGAAGTCTCTATAAGAAGAAGAATTTGTTTGGGTTTTCCTCTCAAGTTGGAGAGGTTTTGGCCCTGGTTGATCACCTATATTTTGTGTCTCTTGTCTCTTTATTTTTTATGCTTTGGTAGTTTTTTAATGAAGAATAATAGTATAATAATCTAACTTAAGTGAATATCCTAATCTAAACAAGTAAAAGGACTTCACAGGAAGTTATTATTTGAAGATCAATCTCCTAATTGTTATGCCCTAGATTCCTCAACACGGTTTTAGAGCTAAGGTGAAAAATCAAGGAAATGGAATCTCATCAAAGGACACACAAGCACTCAAGGATCAAATCTCAAAGGATATCAAAGAAAAAGACAATATCTACAAAGAAATGTCAAAACCCTAGATCAAAGAAGAATTCTACACCAAAATAAGTCTTGGGATCCTGTTTTAGGCTCGAAATGTCTGCCTCAACATTATAAGGGAGACCACCTGGTCGAGAACTTAAAGCAGTTCCTTTTCCATGTGGAATGGTGGTTCCAACTGGTTAAACTACGTCCAATGACCTTCTCTCTATCTCTACTAGGTTAAAATATGAATTTCACCTACCAATAGAGAAGAGAAGTCATATCGACTCTTCTTGTTGATCAGGAAAGAAAGTGATCCTTAATCTGATCTAGGGCTCAGCCAAGCCACAACTAAAGTTTGCATCTTTGATAAGGGGACTTCTACAAATGTAATGATTAATCTAAATGGAAAATAATCCTAGAATACAAGCAAAAGGGAATAAATTCTAAGCCTATCTCGATTAGGAAGATGTAGATATAACCCAACTGAGAGCAAAGTAATTAAATGATTGGGATTTAAATATGTCTCGCTTATAATGAATATCAATCTAAAGAAGTAGTTCAATTAACTGATATTATGAATATCAAAACACATTCCGTTCAGAGACCTATTAACATAGAATGATTAATCATTAACATTAGGAAGTAATTCCCATAATTCTAATAACCATTAAACTATTAATAATGAATGATGAACCAATAACATTAGGAAATAGTTCACATAACGTTACTAGTAATTAAATCAAGATTAAATGGAATATTTCTGCATAAATAGTTACCCGAAAATATGGTTTCAATGCACAAGAGAAAAAAACAAAATTGATAACATAATCATGAGACAAATTGATTAGATAGCTAAGCCATAAGAAAGGAATTCATATCGATGGAAGTGCAGAAATATAAATCCAATAACATAATTTTGTTATCAAAATAAATGAAATATGCATTAAAAATATTAGTATTCAAAACAAAGATTGAATAAACCTGGTCTCTTTTTCAGTTCTTTGAATTTGATTTCCAATAGTCCTCTACAACTCATAAACTATGTTGTTAAAAGAAGAGCTGCAATAGTGCAAGCTCTGCTCCCCATACATAGTTCATATTTGCAAAAGATAAATCCAAATATTTCTCATATATGAGATTTCAATCTCCTCTCACCTACAACTCCAAACACCTACTATAGTAGTGCTATAAGAATTATAGAACTACAGTGTTGATTTTTGGTAGCTTGGGAGGTACTCCAAGCCCTAGGTTTCGGGGATTGGAGGGAAAAGTGCTACAAGTAGGCTTGTGGACTTGGAACCCAAGCTTGGGGTTTTTCACCCTTTGAGATTTGGTCCAAAATGATGAGCACATTTTGACTTTTGATGGATGAGGATGATAACTCTCGGTGAGATGAATCTAACGCAACAAGAATCATCTTATTTGAAGTTGTAGAAATGGAGTTATGAATTTTGGAAGTCAAAGTAGGGGTTTTGCACATGTATGTCTAGGTCAGCTTGCAGTTAATAAGCCATGAGACAGTTGTAAAATACCTACGATAACGTTGGAGGAAGCCCTCTTATTTTTTATAAATAAGAAGTGTTGTGGAGGACTATTCCTCATCCTTTGAGTGAAACACATGCCTTGAGAGAGCAGCTAATTGAAGGAGGAAAAGGTCTGTTTTGGGCCGCAGCAAGAGAGGGAAAAATAGTGCAGCAAGTGGGACTATTTTAAGGGTTATTACAAGGTGACTGAGGGCTATTTTGGAGGATGAGATACTTGTAGGTAGGCCAAGGAATGAAGGGTTGAACGCTGGCTTGTTTGAGCCAAAGGAGGTATTGTCTAAAGGGTCGTAGCCCTATTCTTGGAGGTCGCAACCAAGGGAGGGACATCAAAGGTGTTTGGAAGCTTGTTGGAGGGTAGAAATTCCTCCCAAGATGATATCGCAACCCTAGTTTTGGTGTTGTAAGTGTCGCAATACCTTTAGGGAGACAAACCCTTGTATTTGAGCTGGAAACTACCCTAAAGGAGAAGTGTTAAGGGGAAGCGTATCCTTGGAGGACAACCAAAACATAAGGAGTAATTATGGGTCTGTTTTGAAGGGTGGTTAGTTACTGTGGTTAATGCCCTAACCAGTCCTAAAATTGCAGTATTGCAGCAAGTTCAAAACAAAAACGTTTAGAGATTCGTTGGGTCAAGGAGTTGACCGATTTGGATCAGTCTACATTGCAGTTTGTTGGGATCCATTTGTTGGAGTTTCCTTGGGCATGAAGGAACTCCGACTAGGATCAGATCTCGCTATGGAGTGACGTAGGTGTACTAATGTGGACAAAGTTGTTGCATCATGTGGAAGCCAAGGAGGTATGGCTGGCGTGGCATGTTAGAAGCCCTAACCAATGGTCAGTTTGACAGTGAAGTTTGGAGCCTAGATTTGTGTAATAGCTCCTCTATTGCAAAGAAAAAGGCCGATGTAGAGAAGTTTGTGGGTAGACGTGTGTAAGGCTATCCTAGGTGTGAAGATGCCCTAACTAGGTGCCGATGCTACAACGTGGACTTGGTCACTCGTGGACTATTGGAGGGCAGCATGAGAGTGAACCTAGTCTGGAGGTGATTGAGCATCTATGTTCTGCTGGAGGACAGGGTGATAGTGCCCAAGTTGGAGCCCAGTGTGCACCATCTTCATGGACGTAGCTGGTTGCTAGAGTGGAATTTGTTGAGCTCAATGGTTGATGAACCAGAGGAGCAGTTTGTGGAGCTCGAGACTTGTGTATGGAGAAGGACTTCTACAATAGATGATGGAAAATCCTCTTAGCGTGTGTTCATTGTGGGAGATGGACATCTTGTAGTGATAGGTGGTAGCCCTCTATGCCATATGTTGGTCTTCATCAGAGTAATACAGGATGACCATAGTGGGTTGAAGTCCCTAAGTATATGAGGAGTAGCAGTGGGTAGATCGAGAGTTGTTCACAAGTGGAGTTGTGAACAACTCGACAGGAGTCTCAATGTGTTGATGGACAAACAATCAACTAGTGCGTAGATTGGATAGTCAAGATTCAGCGGCCAAATGGACTTGGAGCATTGATAGAGGAAGAAGTTGTAGATCGGGAGTCGAAGGACGGGCAAGTACAAGGTATGACCGAGGGGAGTTGAGAGAGGCAACTTCATCAGCCATATGGTCAGAGTATCTTGTTGAGGGAAAATTGGTTGACGATTGACTGACACCAAGCCCCTGTTTTGTATATTTTTCCAGTGGATGTGTTAGGACCATTATCCAGTCCCAGAGTGTTGTATTATATGTTGTTTAATATAACGAAGTTGGGTTGAAAATGTAAAAAGTTTTCTATATTATGTGCATGTGTGATTTATTGTTGTTTATATTCTGTTGTGTAAAGTAGTATCATTGAGATTCTTGATTTAGTAGTGTTAGATATTTTAAGGTTTTATCCTAAACCCAAGATCGTGGAAAATCAACATGGTATTAGAGCGTATCTGAGATACTTTGAGGGACAATCAATGAGAGTGTGCACAACGAAGCAACTCAAAGGGATTTGTGGGTGTCTAGATCATGGAGTAGAGGGTTCAACTGAAGACATGGATATGTGGTCTCAATAGACTACATGATGAGATGGGTTGGGAGTTCTGGTGGATCGGTGGTGAACCTGGTACATTTCAATATCTTGTGTGGTGGTTTGTAGATCATGGAATTCCTATGTCTTGTCATGGATGGTTGGGAAAACTTGAGGGTTTTTTTGGCATGGATGATATTAGGTTGATCATATATGGATTCTGTTGAGTAAAATTAATTGCTTAATAAACGAATAAAACAACTAATCTCCTAGACATTAATTATCAACCTGAGGAGTGTCTTTTTATTTCAAGGCAATCGAAAAAATATATGCATAACAATACCAACATCTAACACTAGTTCTATATGATTGTGTTTTATACTATCCTCATTTAACAAGAAATAAAATGTAAGACTTGAATAATAAAACTAAAATTAAAAAGAAGTAAATGACAGGAAAAAAATTATGCTAATCACACAACTTGAATCTTTGCTAGATTAAACCACACATTGTTGAATTGGAAATTTAATCTATTGCACTCAACAGAATTCAAATGCTAATCTAAAGCAACAAATTAAATGAAATCTAGAAATTGGATGAAATAAAAATCTGGAAAATGTAGAAAGCAACAAATTAGTTCAAAGAATGGAAATCTACTTTAAGAAATTACAATTGAAATTCAAATAAACAAATACATAACTACACTAATTTACATGTTCAAGGTAGCACCTCATCCAAGGTATTAGGCCCAGCTGCCCAAGATTCAGTTCCACCTTGAGAAGTAACTCAAATCAGATTACAAATAACGAGTGTAGAACTCAATGGATAACTTCCTTTATTAAAACATATGAGAGAAATAATTACAACATAATGAAGCTATTAGCTTTGCCTCAAATTCAAAAAAAATTCATCCTCTCATCTCTTATCTCTTATCTATTCTCCTACATCCTATCTAATAATTGTCCTCTAATTCTCTTCTAATTCTCCTCATATTATCCTCATATTATCCTCTAGTTCTCTATCCTATTCTCCTCATCCTTCCTCTTCTCTTTAATCTCTATTTTCATTTAAATACACAAAGAGCAAAGGGAAGTTACAACAAAGATGATCAGAAAATTATTTCCATTACAAATTTGGATTATACAAAACAAATTGATCAGCACGATCATATCTGAAAGATCTTTCCATCAACATTCAGCAGGAACAAGTCGGATTTGGTCTTGCAACTAGAAGAATTTGGAAAATGACTGCAACAACAAATCTGAGAAAATCATCTTCGAAGAACCTTCCGTTTCTATTAATACAAACCAAATTTTGGAAAAATTCTTAGCACAAAACTAATTCGTTCCGTTCTGAACAAAACCCATGTTTCGGATTTTCTAGATTCTCCTTAATTTATCTGAAACGTCCAATACAAAACTATCACTTCTTATTCCAGCAAATTTCTGAGTTGGAATATTTAATTGTGAGTTGGAGATCAAATTTGCAATCTGGAAAATATATTGGAGGCTAAAATCATGAGTGATGTTACAACAGATCCATTAAGAAACCATCATTGGTAAAATCATGCATAATAATCATCAATTTACGGAGAAAAATAGTATTTATCCATAAGAGCATAAATAATTATAAAATGGAATTATATGATAAATGACGTGATAAATAATGGTAGAAATGGGTGAAATAGGCGTCAAAAAGTGATAATAATAATGAAAAATTAGTGGCCCAATAGATTCATGTGATGGACTTCATATAGGCAGGCTAGAGTCTACATCGGATTGTGATGTTGCATATTCAAGATTGGAGGGATTTGCACAAGTGGTATTTGATCCAAGAGGATGAGTGCTTGCACGACTGAGCCCATGGAGATCATGTAGGCTTAGAGGAGTCTAGACTCAGAGGGAGAAGCCCTATGGAGGATCAATATCTTCAAGTTCAGATGTGATGAGGCAGACACACTACTGAGATGCAAGGTTCATCCTATAAAGTATGCTGCAGGGATAGATGCCAAATGGGCTAGTGTCGTCGAAAGATGATGGTTACTTCCTAGTCTTGGAAGTACATCCCTTGCTAAGAAGGAGTGTTTATTTTTTATAGCTTGGGAGGTACTCCAATCCCTAAAATTCGTCGATTGGAGGGAAAATCACCACAAGTAGGCGTGTGTGCTTGGAACCCAAGCTGGGGGTTTTGCACCAATCGGGTTTTGGGCCAAAATCATGAGAACATTTTGACATGTGATGGATGAGGATGATATCTCTTAGTGAGACAAATCTAATGCAATGAGAATCATCTGATTCCAAGTTGTAGAAATGGAGTTATGAATTTTTGAAGTCAAAGTAGGGGTTTTACACATGCATGTCTAGGTTGGCTTGGAGTTAATAAGCCATGAGACAGTTGTAAAATCCCTAGAATGACATTGGAGGAAGCCCTCTTGTTTAGTATAAATAAGAGATGTTGTGGAGGACTATTCCTCATCCTTTGAGTGCAACGCATGCCTTGAGAGAGCAACTCATTGAAGGAGGATAAGGTTTGTTTTTGGTTTGTAGCAAGAGAGGGAAAAATAGTGCAGCAAGAGGGATTGTTTTAAGGGTTATTATAGGGTGACCGAGGGTTGTGTTGGAGGTTGAGATACTTGTAGGTAGGCCAAGACATGAAGGGATGAGCATTGGTTTGTTTGAGCCAAAGGAGGTGTTTTCTAGAGGTTTGTAGCCCTGTTCTTGGAGGTCGTAGCCAAGGGAATGACATCGAAGGTGTTTGGACGCTTGCTAGAGGGTGGATATTCCTCCCAAAGGTTGTCACAACCCTAGTTTAGGTGTTGTAAGGGCCAAAATACCTTTAGGGAGACAAACCCTTGTATTTGGGCTAAAAACTACCCTAAAGGAGCAGCATTAAGGGGCATCATATCCTTCGAGGACAGCCGCAGCATAAGGAGTAATTATGGGCCTATTTTGAAGGGTGGTTAGGGACTATGGTTATTTCCCTAACTAGTCATAGAATTGCAGTATTGTAGCATGTTCAAAACAACAATGTTTGGAGGTGCTTTGGGTTAAGGAGTTGACAGATTTGGATCATTTTATATTGTAGTTTGTTGGGAGCCATTTGTTGGAGTTGCCTTGGGCATGAAGGAACTCCAACTAGGAGTATATCCTGCTATGGAGTGATGTAGGTGTCCTAATGTGGAAAGAGTTGTTGCAACATATGGAAGCCAAGGAGGTAGGGCTAACATGGCATGTTAGAAGCCCTAACCAGTGGGAAGCTTCACAGTGAATTTTGGAGCCTAGATTTGTGCAATAGCTCCTCTATTATAGAGAAAAAGGTGGATGTGGAGAAGTTTGTAGGTAGATGTGTGTAAGGGTATCCTAGGTGTGAGGATGCCCTAACTAGGTGCAAATGCTACAACGTGGACTTGGTCACTCGTGGACTATTGGAGGGCAACGTGAGAGTGGACCTAGTGTGGACGTGATTGGGCATTTATGGTCTGCTGGAGGACAGGGTGATAGTGCCCAAGTTGGAGCCTAGTGTGCACCACCTTCATGGACCTAGATGGTTTCTAGAGTGGAATTTTTTGAGCTCAAGGGTTGACGAACTAGATGAGTTGTTTGCGGAGCCCGAGACTTGTGTGTGGAGAAGGACTTCTACAATAGATGGTGGGAAATCCTCCTAGCCTATGTTTGTTGTGGGAGATGGAAATCTTGTAGTGATAGGTGGCAGCCCTTTACGCCCTATGTTGGTCTTCATCAAAGTAATGCAGGAAGAGCATAGTGGGTTAAAGTCCCTAAGTAGCTAAGGAGTAGCAGTGGGTATATTGAGGGTTGTTCACAGGTGGAGCTATGAAGAACTCGACAAGAGTCTCGATGTGTTGATGCATTGATGGATGAATGATCAACTAGTGAGAAGATTCGATAGTCGAGATTCAATGGCCAGATGAACTTGGAGCATTGAAAGAGGTAGGAGTTGTAAATTGGGAGCCGAAGTACCAAGCAGGTGCGTGGTACGACCAAGGGGAGCCGAGAGAGCCAAATGCATCAGCTAGATGGTCAGAGTATCTTGTTGTGGACAGATTGGCTGTCGATTAACCGACACCAAGCACCAGTTTTGTATCTTGTACTAGTGGATGTATGAGGGCCATTATCCTTGGTACAAGAGCCCTATACTGTTTTATCATATGTTGTTTAATATAACGAAGTTGGGTTGAAAAATGTAAAAAGTTGTCTATATTTTGTGCATGTTTGATTTACTGTTGTTTATATTCCGTTGTGCAAGGTAGTATCATTGAGATTCTTGGTTTGGTATCATAAGAAATTTTAAGATTCTATCATAGACCCAATACCGTGGAAAATCAACATAGAGAAGAGAAATCTTTTACTCATTCTACAAACCCTTATTTCTAATTACAAAAATTAATTCAAAATAGGAGAGTTGTTGAAGAATAATTATGCTCCAACAATTTTCATTGGTCAAAATTCTTTTTCTTCTATTGCTGGAGCAATTCCATTGATTGAAATCTTCTCTTCCTCATCTCTTCAATTGTTCCCCTACCAAAAACCAATCAAAATTAAATTAAAATGCAATTTAAAAAAATAATAAAAAAATACCAAATCTGGAAAACAAACATCTCCAATTAAAATTAAAATTAAATAAATAAATAAAAAGAAATCTGAATTTTCCATTGATTCTTGAAAATATATTATTGGTCAAAGAGAACATATTCTAATGGATCTGCACTAAGCAAAGGCTATGACCAAATGAAAATGCAAAAAATTAAACTCAGAAAATCAAGTTTGTTTACAAATTCGGAGCTTGATTTTTGGTTAAATTTTAAACTCATTAAATGACTTAATCTGGCCATGCAACCACTTCAGAAATATTCTCCATAATTTTATCTATCCAATCAACCATCATGAGCCTTATTTGGTTAAATAGAACTCAACTTATGAGCTTGCAAATATGAAACGTTGAATTTGCCAGAATTATGAAAAAAATATTACCTAGGCCAAAATTAGAAAAATTTTAATTAAAAAATCTAAATCTACAATCAAATTAATTAAATTTTAATTAATCACATTATAATTCATTAATTATATAAACTTATTAAAATTTAATAAATTAACAAAAATTAATTTAATTATTAATTATTACTACAAATTAAATTATAAACTAAATTAATTATAAATTAATTAATATTAAAGATATGGTGGGACACATGACAAGTGGCTATTGGCCCATGACTTATGCACCCACGTGGCTTTTGGTCCCAATGAAAGGGCCATGAGTGCCTTTTGGGCTCATATATGAGCCATACACAAAATGAGGAGAAGAATTTTAATGAAGTGAAGGTCTTTAAACCAATATAACCTTATGTAATATTTTAATAAGCCCATTGTAACATGAAGGACCTCAACTTTTTTTAAATAACGGAAGATTTAATTGGATTCATTGTAATGTTTACGATATCACGAGGTTCGATATGGAGAGGGTCTGGGAATTGAAATGATATGTGAACTAATTGACGAGTCATCAGGGATTGACGACTTACGTATCTCAGAAATTTGAAAGCTTGTCTATATCAGGAAAAAAGCTTCGAAGTCATATTTTCAAAAGTTTTGATTATAACCATCGGGCCTTGGAGGTTGGCCTTTATTGGAGGTTTTAAAAATTGAGTAAAGGAGAAGGTGAGGTGAAGTGGGGCCAACGTGGAATGAAACTCATCCATTTTAAATTACAGCCACTTGGTAATTAACAATCCGACAAAATGAACTACATACACTTTGCAGTTTTGAGATTTCAGGTCTCGTAATTTCTTTTAAAATTGGGAATTGGAGTAAATTACCGAGATCCCGAAAACACATAATTTTAATTATTCTACAATTTGGTTGCCACGATTTTGTAGGACCGTTAGTGAAAAATGAAATAACTAGTAAAAATTAACTAGGAATTAATATTTACAATCAATTACTAATTTATTTACAAAAATTAAAATAATATACATTTTGTACAATTTTTAACCCAGGTGGTAAAAATTATCGAACTTTGTATGAGCACCATTTGCAAACCGTGTAACCAAATGAGATGAAACAAGTACCGATAAAAATCTAGTAAAAATTCGAACTCAATGAAGCAAACAAAATAGAAATCCCATGAAAATAAAAATAAAAAATGGCAAAATTGTAAGATACTTAACCAAAAGAAATTATTAAAAAGGTGATTTAGACAAAAATTTATGGAAAGGGTCCCCATTATTTGAAATAAATTAGTCAAAAATGGGGGTGTTGAGTTTTCACTACAACAGATCCTCAAAAGGAAAAAAAGACCCTACTCAAGTTGGAGGGACCTACAAATCAAAAGTTTCCTAAAGACCATTCATCTTAGAGAAGTAAGATCAAGGACGTTGTCATCATCTTCAAAAGATTCTAAGGAAATCTCCCTCTCGTTAAATAAAGGTCCTTACCATTGAATAAGATCATCCAAGAAGCATCAAGACATCTTCAAGAAGTCAACATTGATAACCATCAACAAGGACATCACCAGCAAAGGATCTAAAGTGATTTCCCTCTTTGAAGAGAACTATCTTCATTAAGGATAAATTTTCTATTTAACTATATCATCATCAAATTCAAGGAGGAAGCAAGTGGAAGAAGCATCTTCAAAAGTAAGTATATTTATGTCTGACTTTTTCAAAATGTCTTTTTGCAAGTAAAGCAACAAATTGGTTGGGGCTTCAAACTATCTTGAAAAGGACATATCTGAATCTCATTGAAAATGAGGTTATGGATCATGTCAAAGGATCTATCACCAAACCATCAAAAGAAGATGCTCAAGAACTTGAAAAGATTATGAAAGGGGAAGTGGGGGCTCAAAATATTCTCATAGAATCCATCAAGGATCCCCTCATTCCATATGTATCTAAACTCGACACCTCAAAAGAAATATATGACAAATTGGTAGAGTTGTTTTATGTAAGCACTGCATGAGAATTTATCTCTCTAAGGAAAGAAATCTACAAGATATTGATATCAAAAGAAGAAGGAATAGCCCCATACTTTATGAGGATATCTGAAATAAGGGATCAAGTTCAAGATCTGGGTGAAATAATGCTTGACAAGGTGATGACCACTGTAGTACTAAATGTACTACCAGAGGAATGGGGCAACTTTACTTCAAGTATTTATGGGAAGAAAGAACTTACTCCATTATAGGATATATGGTCTCTATGAAAAATTGAAGAAACCAGACTGAAGTCAAAGAATGATGTGGGATTAAATGAGAATAATCAAGCATATGAAGTTATGGAATAGAGAAGAGGAAAGTCTAGGAAATTTTGTCCTCATAGAAAGAAGAAGAACATGGCTAAAATTCAATGTTATGGATGTCAAGAATATGGGAATTAAAAAATATATTGTCCTAAGCTCAAGAAGGACAATAACGAAAGAAGCGGAGAAGACTCCCATATCACCAAAGAAGTGGAGGAAGCTTAAAAGAAGAAGTCCAAGAAAGAGGAAGTAAAATATCTCTACTATGATTGAGATAGTCTTCCTCACCTAGTTATTTTCAAGTTCTTGTTTTCAAGTTTTATGTTGTAAGCTATGGATATCATGAATCAGTAATGAAAATGATAGGATGCATCATGGCATCGTAGAAGCATTAAAAGCAAGAGCTCGTGATCATAGAGAAAAATAGTTGAAACAGAAGTATATGGTAGTCACCTATGGAAGTATATATCTCTTGGTAACCTCATTAAAAGTATAAGTGGCACTTATGAATAAAAAGGTCATATAGCACAAAGCTCATCATACATCAGTAAAAAATGGAACATTTTTTAAATGATGATATTCAAGATCCTCTATTGGAATCTTCATCGGAAGGTTCACCAATCAAAAGGAAGTAAGAGTTTCATCAAGAATTCCATCTTGTGGGAATTCATGGGATGATGACAAAAGAGGTGAAGCAAATCAAGTGATTGAAGTTCTTTCAATCAAGGAAGTCACTGAAGAAAGTTTGGATGACCTAAAGGAAAAATGAGGTATGTATTCTTATATTTTATATTGTAGATTCATGTCATATGGTTGTAGGTAACATGGATAAATGTTATATCTCTAGAGCATGATCAAAAGAAAGGATCTCCTCCTTAAAGGATGCAGCAAGGCATGGGTCACACATTAACTAGATGAAGTCAACATAATATGTTCTCATATGTAATATGAGTTGATTGACAGTGATTGGTGAAACTCTAACTAAAATTTTATGGGAAGAAAAATGTGTGAAGAAAGAAGGAAAGAGATTGTGGAATATGCAACCATGAAGAAGGAAATCAACATCCTAGAACTGGAAGATTTGACTAGAATATCTCCGTTAAAGATATGAAGACTTTGATGAAGTCTGAAAAGGAAAGAGACCCTTGACAACATATATCTTTTGGAGATGTGTCAATGTGTATGCAGGATGTTGATGCAAATTAGAAGATGTCATGGTGAAAGATCATCATAAAGGTAATTTTTACTTAATGATCATTTCCTATTTTTGAATAATATATGGATAGGCTTATGTAGGGATCCAAAGGGAAGATTTATGGACGTCTTCCACCACTGATGATCATGTAGTTGGATAAAATATCCTTACGAAACTTCGCATGAAGAAGCAAGCAAAGCATGAAGGAGGATCAAATATGGACTAATGGATCACTTTCCAATGAAAGGAATGATAACATGACTAACTCATGGATGAAATTGATGGATGGTTTGTGCCCTACAAAGAAGTCCAGTAAAATGTATATTCCTTGACAAAGAAGAAAAATTCATGACATTAAAGGACGGAGTTCTACAAGTAGTTGGTTGTCCCATCATCTCCACCTAAAGAGCTACTGCAAGTAAATCCCCAGTCAAGAGGGAGCTTGGTCAAGTACATATTTAAAAGGAAGCTTGGGGTGCGTTCCTTTTATAGGAATGGGCACATTCCTTTAGTGGAATGGGTATGTCCTCCCTAAGTTGATAGGGAGAGATAGACACAACCTTATTTTCTTCACTTGCGAAGACAAAATGGAGGATTGGGTAAATATATGGCATATGATGCTATTTGAGGATAAGTTAGGGCATCCAAGATAAGAGTAGTCGTAGAGGACCAATATTATTTTAAGTATTGGGAATCTAAGATAAGAATAGTCCTGGTGGAACATACTCTGACAGAACCTGGGTTGGGTATGTTTTGAGAGAGACAATGATGAGAGTGTCTATACATCATTGGTCTCGCCAACATTGTGCTCTGATCTAGTGGAGAGACGGAGTTGTTAGTCAATGCCTTTGTATGTGAAAATGTTGATTGATATGATGCTATACATATGGGTTACCAATCTGACTCTTCTTATGATAATTCTTCATATTGAGAATGTCCAAGTACCTTGTATGGATTATGAATGCCTCCCTAGTTAAGAGGGAGCGTTGAAAAGTGTAACTAGGTTTGGTCTTCATAATGACATGTTTAATTATGATTTTATGTGATTAATGTAAAGAAGAAAATAAAATTATTTTTGTAAAGATTGATTCATGGGTTTCATGATCAAGGAATTTTATTTTATATTTAAGTCTCCCATTATGAGTCTTTAGGGTTGATCATCAAGTCATAAGGTCTAGGGAGACAATGTCATATGTTGAAGACATGTTACATATTGTAAAAAATAATTTTGATTGTGTCATTAACCCTCTAAAGACCTTGTCACAATCTATTCTTCATGTTGGCTTAAGGATGATTCTATAAAGTCATGTCAAGCTTGTCATAAGGAGAATTTTTCTTATTCTGGATGGATAGACCACTATATATAGGATAACTCAACCTCCATTTGAACATAGAATTTGATCAAGCAATATGAAGCAAGAAAAGGGTGTGAATATCAAAAGAAGAGCTATTTCATCCAATGAAGAAAGAAGGAAACAAAGGCGAGTTATGTTTGGGTTTGTTTAAGGCTAAATATCCCCACATGTGCGTAGGAAAGGAGTACCATCTGCTGCAGAAGAGTGTCGAAGGTATTACTGTTGTTCAAGAGGTCAAATCAAGGAAAATAATAAATTTCATCAAAGCCGAGTAGAAGAAGAAATTCTCCCCATCTAAGCGAAGTCTTAACAAGGTACAAAAGTTGGTCTACATCCATCACACATGTTGAAACTAGGGTTTTTGAAGAGGCCAAGAGTTGAAGTCTGATCTAAGAAGTCGAGATCCAAAGGATAGCCAAAAAAGGAGGGATAAGCAAGTAGTTTGAGTATCATTGACTCCACGAAGAAGAGATTAAACTAAGAAGGTTTGTGAATTTGTTTTGGAGAGGTTTCATTGTCAGGGGTCTTGGTCATGGTCTTGGTATTCATCAATTGAAGTATCTATAAGAAGAATAATTCATTTGGGTTTTCCTCTCAAGTTGGAGAGGTTTTGGCCCTGGTTGATCGCCTATATTTTGTGTCTCTTATCTCTTTATTGTTTATTCTTTGGTATTTGTTTTATGAAGAAGAATACTATAATAATATAACTTAAGAGAATATCCTAATCTAAAAAAGTAACAAGAATTCACAAGAATTTATCATTTGAAGAGAAATCTCCAAATTGTCATGCCCTAGATTTCTCAACAAAGTAGTGGTTAGAGAAAACATGGAAACCTATGATGAAAGGGAACATAGTTTTATATGCCTGTGGGAATGATTTTTTTTCTTTCTTGTTTGAATATAATGATGATAAAGATGTAGTATTTAGGAATGGTTTGTATTTCTTTAGGGCCAAAGGAATGTATCTGAACAAATGAACTATGGACTTCGACCCAGATGAAGATATCCCAAATGCAGTTCCTGTATGGGTTAAGCTTCATAGGATTCCTCTTTCATGCTAGAGTGATGATTGTCTGAGGGTGATTATAAATGGGTTGGGGAAGTATCTGGACAGAGCTGATCCAAAGGGTTCTTAGTTTTCTTATGCAAAAATGTGTGGAAGCAGACCGGGAAAAGGGTTTATCATTGGAGATTAACCTTACCCTGGGAGAATGGAGCCATTCAAAAGTGTTATACTATGAGAAAATACCTTTTAAATCTCTATTATTTCATGACTGTGGCCATTTCACAGGAGATTGCAGGAAGGCTCAACCATGTAAGGATTAAGAGACAACAACGAAGGAAGAGGAGAATTGGAAAATACAGAGAAAGGGAGGAAACAAAGGAAAAGTAGTGGAAAATAGAAACAATGCAATCCAAAATAAAAATGTGGTTGCTACCTCAACAAACCCCTTTGACATGTTGTAAACACAAGAGGATCTACAAAAAGAAGAAACAAAGAACAACAATGGTAAAGAATATTCATAGGAAATGGAAAATTCAAAATAAGAGGAAGGGGAAATTCTAGATTCAACAAGCGAAGAGAAAGAAGAGACAGATTGGACCAAATAAAACCTCACTTCAATGGATGAAGAAGGTAAAACTACAATTGAACAAGTAGTGGGAATCCCTCTGGAAAAATATATCATCCCAACTGATAACACACTAAAGAAATTGAAGGAGTCAATGGGGTATCATGCAAGATCCTGGTGAGGAATATGGCTTAGAAAATCAACTAGGCTAATGAGGAAGGAAACCAAGAAACATAAAACAATAAAAAAAAAAAAAACTAAAGGAAGACACTCGAAGAAAGTTTCTAAAGAAAATGAAGCAAAGAAAAACAAAAAATTGGGAAGTTAACCCCAAATAACTGAAATTCTCAAATCAACACTACTTAAGGACGATGAAGGTCTTGCATATGGAGGAGGTAAGTTTCAAATCCCTCCAAGTATTGAAAATTATTTGATGGAACATTGGAGTATGGGAGGCCAAACAAAATCCCAATCTATAAATTATGTAGTAAATAAGGAAAAGCCTTTAATCTTTCTCCTTTAAGAAAAAAACCTTGAAGAAACAAAGCTATTAAACTCTGTCAAATATTTCTAGAGATATGGTACAAGTATAGCGCGCAAATCTCATGGAGCTTCAGGTGTTTAGGAACTTTCTGGTTAGATTCAACCTTTACCATGAAAGAAAATATAATATCCAAGCTTTAGATAGCAATAATGTTAGAAAACAAGGACACTAAAGAGCAAATTTTAGTAGTAAATGTTTATGCACTAATTTTGTATGGGAGAAAATGCATTTTGGGATTCCTTAATTTCACTAAAGGAGACATAGTGGCATCAAAATAATATAGTTGGGGGATAATTCAACAGAATTTTGTATTCCTCGAAAAAACAAGGAGGAAGTCTTGTCTAGAATCCATTCAAAGAGAGACGAGAAGGCCTAATAAATGAATGGGACTTACTTTAAATTATTCCAAAGAAAGGTAAATTTACCTAGATAAATAGAAGATGTTGAGAGGGGCATATAATAGTTCGTCTAGATCACTTCTTTCTCCATAGTAATTGGACAATTTGAGGATTGGAATGTGCTTCTTCAATATTAGCTCAAGAAGAGTCATTTCATTGGCCTATTTCCTTATAGATTGACCCTATGGAATATTTGAGTCCTATTCATTTTCATTTTAACCCAGGCTGGTTAGTGGAAGAGAGGGCTCCCAAAATAATCAAAAGAGCGTGGAATTTGAATATTTCTAGATCACCAATTTTTGTTCGGTAAACTAAGTTGAAAGAGGTAAAACAACCATTAAGAGTATGGTCACATGAAAAATATATTCCTCTAGGTCAAAAAAAGACGGAGTTGGTCAAGGAGTTGGAACAACACCAACTGTTGATGGACAAAAGCGTGGTGGAGGATTGACACATAGACAAGGAGAATCATCTAAGCAGAAATATATACAAAGTGAGTAGGCAAGAGGGGGAATATTGGACATTGAAATCAAGAAGCGTATGGTTACAAGTGAGAGTTCAAAACACTTCCTTTCCCATAAGCAAACTACAACAAGAGAAATATGGAAGAGAGTAAGATAAATTGCGCTAGAAGGTCAATCTAAGATAACACCCTTCTTTGATATTAAACAATAAGCTTTACCCATTTTCAATCCTTATATATAGAGGATAAATATCTCGAGATGGATAGATATTAGGGGTTTCTTTCATGTATTATGTTGACAATCATTAATTATGATAATCAACAACTAGTTAAGGAGATAGAAGAATCTGAAGTGATTGATGCCATTTGGGCTTTGGACCCTGAAAAACCTCCCAAGCCTAATGGATTTCCCATAAGTTTTTATCGATACTTTTGGTTTTTTATCAAAAAATATTTAGCAATGATGTTAAATTGGATGAGGAAGAAAGACAAGATCAGAGGGGGTACCAATTCCTATTTTCTTGCCTTGATACTAAAGGATTAAAATCCTGTAAATTTCTATCATTTTAGGCCTATCTCTTTATGTAATGCAGCCTATAAAATCCTCAAAAAATTATGGCGAGAAGATTGAAGAAAGTTCTCCCAAGGATCATCTCTCAAAATTAAGGGTGCTTTATGGAGCATCGACACATATTAGATGATATAATTCGGGTTTAAGAAGCCATTCACTCTAGCAAAGAGAAAGGGGAATATAAATTTATTATAAATATTGACACGAAGAATGCATTTTATCAAGTAAGACATTCCTATCTATTTCTAATTCTAAAGAAAAATTGGTTTTAATAGGGAATTCATCCATTAGACAAGGGCATGTATTGGTTCTCCCTAGATTGTGCCTCTTGCTAATGGTCAGCCAACTCTTTTCTTCATGGCTTCTAGGGGGCTTTGACAAGGTTGTCCCCTCTCCCCTCTACTATATATTTGAGTAGTTGAAAGTTTGAGTTAGAATTTAGAGCAAGCCATAATATGGGGTCGATTAATGGGATTAAGCACAACTCAAAATGTAAAAGAAGTAAACCATTCCCAATTTGTGGATGATACTCTCCTGCTGGGAGGGCATCCAAAATAATTGTGTCTCATTTTATGTCCCTATATGTATATAGAGAAAATTTTAATGATGGAAATTTATTTTGAAGTTTAGAAACTTTGGCGAATAATACTAGTCCCTAACATACAAATTGTAAACATCTAATTTTTTTTCTTTTTAATATTTAGATTTATATTACTTTATATTAGTCTATATATAATTTTTGATGACTTTCAAAGTAAATTATTTATATTATAATTTTGGCAAATTATTTTTAGAAGAAATGGAAATTGGTGAATATTTATTTTGGAAAAAATATGGAAAATTAGCCCACTTGCGAATATTAGCCCCTAAAATTTTCCCTGAATGTATATCTAAATATTTCAAGAGGAAGCATGAATAAGAATAAGAGCCAATTGTATGGTTGGAACTTCCCAGATGCTCTTCAAGAGATCTCTTCTGCTCTTGAGTTCTCAACAATGATAGGGTGGAATTCATTCAACTGTTTGGGAGTTCCAATCTCCTTAGGTGCTTTTGGGTTGAAGGAGTTGGAATAAATTCTACATAAGATTAAAAAAAAGATACAGGGATGGGAAATGCATTGGCTAAATGTGGCTAGGAAGGTCGTCCTGCTCAAATCAATATTATCATCTCTTCTGGTTTACGTGTTTAGGACTTCTTTCCCCAAAGAATGTGATCAATCAAATAGGTGGGTTGATTCAAAAATTCCTTTGGCGGGGAGGAAAAAGTAATGAAAATAATTTCATTTGGTAAACTATCATATTGTTTGTCTCCTTAAAAAAATATGGAAGACTAGAAATAAAATATTCCCAATTTATGAATCTTTCCTTGGGAGAAAAAATTGTTTGGAGACTTCTTTCGTAACCTAGGGAGTGGTGGAAGCAAACCTTCTTGAGGAAATACTTCCACAAAAATATTCCCAAGGCTGACAAAGAAAAGTGGGGAGGTTCTGGTTTAAAGGTCTAGAAGTTATGTAAGACAATTGTTCCAATTATTATAGATCATCTAGGTCGACGAACTTGAAATGGAGCTAGAATAAATTTGTGGAAAGAAAACATCCCTTCAGCTGATATTCTGGATGAACCTTTAGAAATCAGAGAGTTAGCTAATTGGATGAATAGGGAAGGATATATGAGAATTAAATATATTTCTCAATGGGATGAACATGGTGCGTGGAATAATTGGGATTTTCCGAGACTCCCTTCACAGTATTAACATCATTGAGAAATGCTAATTAATTCCCTAAAAGGATATGTTCCCATTGAAATATCGTTAACTAACCAATGGTCATGGAGGATTGGCCCACATCAACAGTACTCAATAAAAGTTGGGTATGCTCTTATTGTTCGCAATCTCCCTCACCTAGCTTCGTCAAAATCATGGGAGAATATTTGACACAAAGATGAGATTCCAAAGGTCAATATATTTTGTTGGACTTTACTCCATGTAAAATATTAACATAAGATAATTTAAAGAAATGGAATACCCATGGACCATCATGATGTGCTCTATGTCGGGAAAAGGAGTAGGACATTCCTCATCTTTTTTGGCTATCTCCCTTTTCCCTTGTTTTCTATTAAAAATACTTTGAGAAAATAAACAATGTAGATTATATTCCAGAAAGTTGGATGAAAATGTTTGAAACTTGGGGAAATAGGTTTCCTTGTCCATGAAAGTCTTTGTCATTGTTTATGCATTGCTAGATGTCTATCCTGAAATACCTCTACTGGGAAATATTGCTATCTTGAAATAACATCATTTTTAAAGGAGATCATCCCTCCTCAACCGAGATAGAAAATAAAGCTTTGAATATTTTGTTCAAAGTTGTTACAACCATGGACTTTAAAGTCTCAAATATAGAGGACTTAAACCCAAGAGAAAACAATTGGATTGAATTTAATCAGCCTTCTCTCACAAATAGCTTCAAGCTTCGCCCAGCCTTCAATGAATCTTTTTGTATAAGAATGGAACTTCCTGAATTTCAAAAATGGAGAAGAACAAGGAACCATTTATCATTGTTTTTTTATGGATCTTTGAAGGGTAACCATAGGTTTGTAGGAGCAGGAGGGGTAATCCTTTTCCCCGATGATAAAAGAGAGATATAATTTTCCTGAGGTCTGGGGACTGTGACAAACAACCAAGAAAAGAATTTATCTCTCTATAAAGGGATTGAAATCGCCATAGACAAAGGAATCCGTTGATTATTGGTATTTGGATATTCAATGTTAGTAATCAAACAGGGTCATAACTTAAGAAAATTTAAAGTAATGTCATTCACAACATACTGTCAAGGATCAATATGCAATTGGGACTATTTGAGGAGGTTAATTTTTTTCAAATTCTCTGACATTTGAATAAAGAAGCATATGCTTTAGCCAACAAAGGAGCTAGGATGGAAAAAGGTGTGGTGGAGATGGATGATCTCCATTTATCTTATACCACGCTGCCATGATTTGTTGGAAACTATAGAGAAAAATATATGGTATTTTGGTTGATAAAATGGTCACCATTGCCATCAGAAAATCATTTGGACAATCCATAAAAAATATCTTTTATTTCTCTCAGATTCAATATTGTAATAGTCTCAAGGTAGATCAGATCGAAGGAAGAAGTTAACTGGCCAAATGGAGTTGGAGTATGTAGGTCATTATGACATCTACCGAAGGCCCTTACACAACTCCAAGAGAGGAGACATCTAGAAGTCAATGAGGTCTCATAGAGAGAAGGAGGGGAAATTCTATTTAAACATGCTTGGTGTCTTGAGAAGGAACCTAAGTTTAGGGCATTTCGAAATAAATATGAAAATCCTCTGCTTCAAATGTGCATTAATGGAAATTGCTGGAGTGGATCGTAACCTCGCTGCCATGGATTTTGGTTCCCTTGCATTGATTACATACAGTTGGAAATGTTGTCTCATAAGTGGAACTCTATATATTTATTCAACTTCAGAAGTTGTGTGCCTATCACTTTTGTCAACTAATAGTGAATAAAGCTTGCTTCCTGTAAAAATAATAGTAAGGGTGCAATTTTGTAGGTTGAGTTCAATGGCATCTCTAGACCATTATTCCCTTGAACAAGCTCCAGGCCGAATGAATAAATTAACTAACAAATTGTCGAAAATAACGGTATCCTTGTTGGAACTCACGAACCTATGGAGAAATCTAGCAAACAACGAAAGGGAATTGCTATTGATTCTTCTGGACAAGAAATTTGAGTTGCTCTGGACGAAATTTGAAAAATTTTGGGATTTCATGGAGGCGGAGGTGGTGAATTTTGTAGCTATGGTTGGTATTCATAATTAATATTTTGTCCCTTAAATTATATAAGACATGATTTTAATATCATTTTATTTTAGCCCTTGAAAATATATAATTTAAGAAATGTTCTTCATGTCAGCTTCAAAAGAGAATAAAATTTGAATTTATAACATTAAATTTTTTTCTCCAAAACATAAAGTCGTCCCTCCAAGAAGTTAATTCAGCTTGCCCCTATGGTCACACCCATTTGGTTCACTAGAAGACTATATAAAGGTTTCGTCCTCCTCCTCAAGTAAGCGATTTGGATCACCTGAGGCAAAGAGAAAGGGTGGATCTGAGGCAGAGATCTAAGGCAAGGGTTCTATGCATTCTAGAGAAAAATGATCGAGATTCTTAGGCACAGTAATAAGTTGAAATTAATCTCTAGCAGATCAAACCAGGTTGAGTTCATTGGGCAACAGTTTGACTTGTCTAAAGAGAATTTTAACCAGGTGTGACTAGGGTTGTGTTTATATTTATGTTCGACTTGATGTATCTCCATTGAACTTAATGATTTCTCTAAGAAAAGGTTGTTGGGTTTTTCCCTGAGTGGATTTTCCTATGGTAAATTATTATGTCTCTTGTTTGGTTGTCTCTTTATGATACTATTGGAATTTTGTTGATATATTCTATGTAATTACTTTATGATTAAAATGAATACACTAAAAGACTAATATAATAAATAATAAGAAGTAATTATTAGTTTAGGATATCCTTGAAAAATTAACATGATATCAGAGCTATGATATAAGAGTAGCCTTGTTAAAATTCTAGATCTGTAATCCTAGATCAACAAGAGAAATCAAGAATGTTTTAACCAAGTTAAATAGAGATAGAAGTTTTGTTGAAGAGGATTAAGGACAACAAGAGGTCAAGAAGGCCTTATCATTGTTTGAAAGGAAGGTCGTAAGGCCTCAATACAAATCGCAAAGGGCCGAAAAACCTTAGGTTAAATCTAAGGAAGGTCAAAAGGCCTGAGATATGTGTATAGGAGGAACATAAGATCTATCTAAAAGCAAACAATAAGCATGAATAAATAGTTCAATTTTAGTATGAAGTTGATCTAAGGCTACGATCAGTTTAAAAGGATAGAGCAATCTAAGTATCATTGTTATTCAATCTAAGTTCATCCATGATCCAAGCCTATTGATGAGGTGACATTTTCATTAATGATTGGTCTTGCTTTAAATTTTTTGAAGCTTGCAAAAGAAGAATCAAACCCTTTGTTTCCATGAATTATAACCTTGGTGGATATCAAAAAACCTATGACAAATTTGTTAGTTTGACAAAGAAATTCTATATTAATTGAACTATTTTGTTTGAGTTATAAACCTAGCTCAAACATTTTTTAATATAACAAGTTTATAACATTTGTGATCATTTCTATGATGATACTGCTGCAATTGTAATTGGAGATATGTTCAATGGTGAAATCCATAGTTGATTCCAAGCATGCACCTTATGATAATAATGATGAGAACTATAAGGATTTCTGAATTTTAGTGAGATGATATTCTTGTTTTCTCTTGGTTAAAGGGAAGACTCCTTGTTGATATTTTTGAAGTATATGTTCTCCTGATCTCAATTTGGAGATATATCTTTATGCAAATTTTATCATGTGCTTCTGATGGATTTAATCCACTTGTCCTAGTTGCGTTTGGGATGTGATTATCTTTATATGGTTCCAAGAGATGTTGGGCAATGAGGATGATTTTAAGGATGTTAAAATTGACAACATTGTTGTTGTTGTTCAAGATGACACGTTTTGAACAATTTCATAGTCACTACGCACATTGTACATGTGCAGCTCTGTAGTATGAAGTTTTTGGACTATGGCTCAAAAGCATAATAATTTCTAAACCAAGTGTGTGTTCCATACACCTATTCTAAGAACATTTGGTATACTGAAATCATATTGGATTGAAGATATATTTCCCTTGGTTCAAGTATTGGAGTTTCTAAGATCTAAGACTCTAATACCACAGATGTTTTTCATATATTTTGTATGACTAAAAGGTATTTCCAGAAAGATGATGTGATTTCAATTGTTTGTACAAGCATTGTATGATTCTGAAAGATGTTATTTCTTCAATACTAGAAAGGCAGAATGCAATATTTTGACCAATATGAAGCACTACTTGAATGAATGATATCGTGAGATAAAATAGACCTCTAAATATCTGAGTTGCAGGACCAAATTAGAACTCTCAGTTAGACTTGTTTAGGCAAGTTCAAAGAATCGTGTTGAATCTTGTATAAGGTAAGATAAGACCTAAAAGAAGAATGTTTTCATTAGAGAAATGTAGTATTTTAAAAGTACATCTTGCATTTACTTCTTGAAATATCCAAAGGGAGATATGATTCTTAGAAGAATTAAGATTTTGTAAAACCCTAGAGGACCTGAAAGGTATGACTAAGGAAAATATCCCGTGCACATGCTTCTAGTATTTTACTATTGAAGTTATGATTGAATTGATTGAGATGTGTTATTAGATACCATTGCTTGAGTCTAGTTGTTGCTAATATAAATTTGTCCAAGTATCTAATACATGATCAATTTGAATTTAATTCAAAAAAGTTGCTCCAAAAGCATAGGGAGTTGAGAAAAGAAATTGGAAATCTTTTGTTATGTTCCCTTATTGGAAGACCTAGTATACCTAGGGTTTGTAAAACCTAAATTAATCTTGAAGGATAAGGAATCCCTAGGGTTTGAGGATAAAACCTTAGAGGTATACATAGATAAATGTTTTTGCTGAAAGAAGAAACTCTAGCTCTTGTAAGGAATAAAGTTGATGACGAGGACAAGGTTGATGAATTTTGAAATGTAGTTCAACGATTTCTACAAGAAAGCAAATATCAAGAGGGAGCTAATATTTTGCTATAATCTTCAAAAGATAAGTACTTTATATCTCTCTTTCTTGATTATTATCATTGTTGTTTTTTTACTATTAGTCAACCTCTTGTCTTTGTTTTTCTTTTGATAGTTTGTAATTGTTCCTCCATGGCCTCCTATTGAGGATTAAAGGTACATAGTGAAGGTTTCCAAGGTTCTAGAAGTAGCCGGAAGCAATGGAAGAATGAAGCAAAGCTTGTGACAAAAGGAATCTCCTAGATTTAGTGATTTTTGTTGAGAGATATTAAACTAGATGAGATCTGAGCTCAAAGGGAGGAGGCAAATCAGAAAATTTGAAGTACACCTTTATTGTGCCAAATGGAAGTCAATTGTGACTTCTAAATAGATTTAAAAGATCTAGCATTCAACAAATGGCAACATAAGACTAGAAGGTTATCCAAGAAAGAGGGAGATGATGATGAAAATACATTTTCTCTAGTTGATAAGTACACTTCTATTAGAATTATTATTTCCTTTTTTCTGGAATTACATTAGATGGATGTAGAGGTCATTTTTCTGCATGAATAAATTGAAGAATAAGTGTACATGGGAACACCTCAAGGTTTTGAGGGTCATAAAGAAGTCTCCTGCTTGAAAATACAAGATTCCGCAGTAAGACTTAGATTGATGGATCAAGGTTGTTCCTATATTATTTGTTGCTAACAGAAGCAGAAGGACTCATGTGACAAAGGAAGAAGTTAGGGAGCCTTGTTTTAGCTTTAGATGGATTTGACCTCTAAGTTCAAGATGATGGACTTTCATTGAGATTGTCAGGCTAGATAGTTGATATGCTAGAAAACAATAGTGGTAGAGGGAGAGGCCAAGATTTTCACATCATAAGTTATCTTAGAAAGAACACCTAGTTAGGATTACCAAAAAGTAACTGATCAACTTATGATTGAGCCAAGGCATGTGGCTCAACATGTGTTAAAGTACCAGCATGGTACAATCAATTATGGCATAACCAGTTATGGTTTGAGATATGACTCAAATAGTGAAGTACAACTACAAGGATACACAAATTAAGATTGGGAAGAGAGTGCAGAAGATAGAAAGAGTTCATCAGGATATTGATTCAGTTTGGGCTTCGTTATAATTTCTTGGATGAGTAGGAAGTAGATATTTGTCATACTCAGTACTGCAGAGGTAGAATATATTGCAGCTTGGTTGGAAATTTGAGAAGTAGTATGGTTTCATAAACTATTTGCAGGATTTTTTGATCAAGTGCAGGTGATGACCATGATGATGGGTCAAAACAATGAGATCTAGTACCAAGACATGGCATAGAAGAAAGAAGTGTGGGTCTAGTACAATTCTACAATCAAGAAGATTGATGATAAATCCTTTATCCCGAGATGAAGTCAATATACTTCAAGGGCAAGCTTGCAATGATTGAGCATGTCTCTCTTAGCGAGAGGGAGTGATGATATTGTAGCATCAAGGACAATCATTCTCCCTAGTTTAGGTTGACTCGAATTAGGGAGAATGGTCCAAAGTGTTGATATGATATCATCAAGGACAAACATTCTCCCTATGTCAAGTGCGTTGAGAGGATTAGGGAGAATGGTCCAACATAGGACAATCATTCTTCCTATGTCAAGTATGTTGAATAGAATTAGGAAGAATGGTCCTAAAGGCCCAAAACCACTCAATTGATCAGTGCCTTTCAGCATCAGGCTCAGAGTACTCTCTAGATAGGTTGAGTGAGCCCATTAGCATTAGGCCATAATTACTCATGAAGAGTGAGGTATTTCAAGATTCACTATGAGTCAAAGATATTGACCAGGATGATGGTGAACCAAGTCTATTATGTATACCATGTGTCAAATGGACCAAAATTAGTTTGACTAGTTGATGCTAATGATGTACCATGTGCCAGGAGTACCGACCAAGATTATGGTGCACCATAGGCTAGAGGTACATACCAAAATTATGGTAACTATTTGATGTTGTTTATTTACCATGAGTTATAGTTGATGACCATAATTATGGTAATTGAATGATGTTGATGCTAATGATGAATTGTTATAACCTTTTCTTAGAGAAAATTGTCAACAAGAGAAAATATGATAGTGATTATGAATACCTCCCTAGCTAAGGGAGAGTGTTGAATTTTCTAGCTATGGTTGGTCGTCATGATTAATATTTTAGCTCTTAAATTATATAAGACATGTTTTTCATGTCACTTTATTTTGGCACTTGAAAATATATAATTTAAGACATGTTCTTCATGTCCACTTCAAAAGAGAAGAAATTTTGAATTTCTAATATTAAATTTTTTGTCCCAAAACATAAATTCATCCCTCCAAGAAGTTAGGTCAGCTTGCCCCTATTGTCACACCCATTTGGTTCACTAGTAGACTATTTAAAGGTTTCATCCTCCTCCTCAAAAAAGAAATTCAAATCACCTAAGGCAGAGGGAAAGGGTGGATCTAAGGTAGAACATAGGGAGGATTTGAGGCAGAGTTTATGTGCATTCCAAAGTAATAGGATTGAGAATATTGGGCACGGTAAGAGATTGAAATTCAGCCCTAGCGTATCAGACCATGCTGAGTTCATTAGTAGTTTGACTTGTCTAAAGGGTATTTTGACCGCGTGTGACCAGGGTTTTGTTTGACTTTATGTTAGGATTGATGTATCTCTATTAAACTTAATTATTTCTCTAAAAAAATGTTGTTAGGTTTTTCCCCAAGTGGGTTTTCCTAGGGTAAATTTCTGTGTCTCTTGTTTGGTTATCTCATTATGATCCCACTAACATTTTGCTAAAATATTATATGTAATTACTTTATGCTGAAAATGAATACAATAAAATATTAATCTAAGAAATCATAAGAAGTAATTATCAATTTAGGAGACCCTAGAAAAATCAACAAGAGGTAGAAATATTAAACATTAGAGTGGGTAGATTGGAAGTTGTGTTAAGTCGGGAATTGAAGAACAACCAAGCAAATTTGAAGACAAGTGTAGTCCAGTCAAGGAAAAGGAGTTGTGGCATTGTTGATCGAGCCTTGGAAGTTTCAGAACAAACTGCAAACCCAAGAATAGAAGACCCACAAGTTAGGTAACTTGGTTCAAGTCACTCCTATAGACTTAATTGATGTATTGCAAGTATATTATGTTGTTGAGTGTCTTATTTAGAGTCTATGGTAGATAGTAGTGTTGGAATGTAGTCAAAAGATATTCTAGATGTAGGGAAATTATTTTTTATAGGGTAATGTTCAATGAAAATTCTAAGAAGCTTGAAATGTAAAGGCACTGGCCTAGAATCCATTTTTTCTTTTTATTGTAAAAATCCCTACCCATTTTGTAGGAACTCTTCTATGAAAACGTAAACCCTAATTACTCTACTATTGGCAGTGTCTTCTTCGTTAAGTCTCAATGGCTTCAGGCCTGAGAGGGGTCCCTCCCCCTCCTTGTGACGAGGAGGTTTCCTTCTATGCTATGACATCAAGCCTCAAAAATAACCTAGGCCCAAGGAAAAGTAGACATAATTTGTCAAAAAGCCTAAGAATATTCCATTGGTTTCTCTCCCTACAGGCTCCCAAAAAACCTCCCTAACATTCTCTGATAGGGCCCTAGTAGGGAAATTCATAGGCATGTGGCCTTCGCCCAATTTTTTTAATAAATGGTCTTAAAAGGCTTGGAAACCCATGATGAAAGGAAACCTTGGTGTTTTTGTAGTGGGTAACTATTTTTTTCTTTTCTCTTCGAGTGCAAGGAGGATAAAGATATAGTTTTACAGAATGTGTTGTACTTGTTTGGTTCTTGGAGGATGTATTTGAATGCATGGTCCTTGGATTTCAATTCGGACGAGGATATCCCTATCATTGTTCTTTTTTGGGCCATTCCTCTTTGCTTGCCTCTTTCCTGCTAGAGTGACGAGTAGTAAAGGCTATAGGAAATGGTGTAGGTTAGTTTCTAGATCACATTGAACTGAAAGGTGAGTAGTTTGTGGTTGCCAAAATATGCGTAGAAGTGGACCTTGAGAAATGTATTCCCTCTGAGATTGTTCTAACTCAAGGCAAGTGGAGACATATTCAATAGCTTGATTATGAGAAATTTCCTTTTAAGTGTAAGAGTTGCCACGAATATGGTCATTTTGTTCGGGACTACAAAAATTCTCAGCTTGGGACTAGAGAAGTAATGACTCTTGCTTAAGAAAACCAATGGCATACCCATAAAAGGGGAGAAAATCGGGGAATAGGCAAATTCAAGATTTATAAAACCCTATCTCAACATGGTGCTTCATCTTTCGCTAATCCATATGAAATATTGTCATAGGAAGATAATGAATAGGAGGAGACCAATATAAACAATGAATAACTAGGACCTAAGGAAATAAAGGATGAAGGGAAAGAGGAGGAGATTTAAGAAGAAGAACCAATAATATAAACTACTCTCATTAGTCTTTCCCAACCTCATAACCTCCATAGCTCCACGACTCCGATAATTCCTAATAGGTAGGAGAAAGGAATAGAAGATGTGTCCCTAGAGCCTCAATGAATAGAGGAGGGAGTAGGAGAGGTGTTAACTACAAGTGTCAAGAAGAGACTTAATTAGGCAAGCGATTCCACCAACCATGATTTGGAAAATCAAAAAAAAGGAGGAAGGCCCTCCAAAAAAGATGTAAGGGAACCAAAGGTTGAGCAAAACATCAAGCTAGGAAATCATTGGCAAATTACAAAATTTCTTAAGAATGTAAGCAGCAAAGAACATGGGAGTACCAAATCTGGAGGAGGTAAGTTAAGTGCCTCTAAATTTAAATGAAAGTTGTTTCTGGGAATATAAGGGGACTATGAAACCCCATTAAATCACTTGTCCTAAACGATTTAGTTAGAATGGAAAAACCACAAGTCTTATTTTTGCAAGAAACAAAATTAGCAGAAGAAGAGTTCCTAGCCATGTCAAGAACCTTTTGGAGAGACAACTTTGATATAGTGCAGAGATCTTTTAGAGCTTCCAATGGCATAAGCACATTCTATCTTGACCCTTTTTTTTTTTAAATCTAGTTCCAAATCAAGATATTGAGTGGTTGTAAGGCTATAAGATAAGAACACAAAACAAAAGTTTATTTTGTAAAAAATTATGCTCCATTCCATTACAATGAGAAGGGTTAATTATGGGACTCCTTAATTAGATTAAAGGAAGAAAAATGGCATATAGACAACATTGTTAGTAATCATTTCAATATTGTTTTATTCTCTTCAGAAAAAAGTGGAGGAAAGTTCATCAGAGAAACCTATTGGGAAAGGATCGAAGACCTTATTAGCGAATGGGATCTCTTGGATATAGTTCCAATAAAAGGGAAATATACTTGGTCCAATCGAAGAAGTGGTTTTGGGCACATAGCGGTGTCATTGGATCACTTCCTCATTGATATCAATTTGTTGGTCAAAGGAATAGAGTGTATTTCTTCAATTTTGGCTCAAGGGGATTTAGATCATCGACCTGCTAAGCTAAATGTCAATCCTCTAGAAAATCTTGGCCCAATACTATTTCGTTTCAACCCAAGGTGGCTTCATAAGGAAGGGGTATTAGACCTAATAAAACAATCATGGGAAACTCCAGTAAAGGGATCCCTACATTTGTTAATTTTTCATAAGGTTATATTGTTCGTTGCTTTAATAATTTCATTTATTCATTAACACATTAAGTTCACCACATAACATCATAACATTATTCAATTTTACTTCATTATTCAACATCATATGCAACTATGTAGAAATAACAATACCATCATCATCAATGCAGTGGAACATAAAGGAACAATAGAAGAAAAATATTCACACATAGAGACACTAGGATTGGTCGAAGACTAGGGTAGAACCCTTTCTAATTATTCTTCTTCGTAGATTGTCATCAAATGTTTGAGAAAAAGAGAGTACAATGATCCATATCTTCATCTATGCAACATCCATTAATGAACCCAACAAATTTCATATTCAAAAATCTGCTTCTAAATTCTATAATGAACCGTCACTATCTGCAGTCAACTGTCGAATCCTTCGGTCACTATGTGAAATCTTCAAAAAATTGAGATTCCATCATTTAAGTCAATTTTTCATGGAGGATGAGTTATACGAGTGACTATAGTAGCCTAGTTGCACCCTTAATCCTAGAATGTGAGCGACTGGGGTATGCAACCAAGATTCTGAAACCCTAACTTCCAGTCGCATGGATGGAGAGTAGTCCATGCGACTGGAAGGATCTAGTCACATGGATGAACTTATGTGCGATCGAATGTGGACGATTTCATATTTTGTTGTGTCAGCGATTGAGGCCCAAAACCATAAAAATGAGATGTGAGCTTCAGACCCTGCAATTTCACCTCAGAGCGAACCTGATCCTCCGTGGACGAGCCTCATACCTATGAGAGTCAAAGGCCATGATAGAAGGGTGTCTCATGATGATGTCCAAATGAGGTAGAGGTCACTTGTGTTTATAGCCTTCTAAGGGTGTCCACTTTTCTTTAGGGCCAACCTTGTCAAATGTGCACACGTGGGTTTCTCTTCATAAGTACACTTTCCCTTATCAATTTTGAGTGATATTTAGGCTAATTTTGGTCCTCTCGAAAATAGGAATTCAATGAAATAATTATCCTCATCAAGTGATCTGTCCAAAGTGGAATTTGACTATAGTTGCATATTTTAGCAGCGTTTGTATAGGAAACTAAATTGGAATTAGTGAAGCAATATTTAAGAAACTAGGAAAAATACAACTTTAAGCCTCGAGGTTAAGAAAACCTTGATCTTACCAAAAATCTTGAGGCATACAAAAATATGATGGAAAACAATTCAATTACAGAGTGGCACATTGAAAAAGAAAAAAATTAAGCAAGGAAACCCATCATCTTCACAGGAAAGAAGAGGAATATTGGTGGACAAAGTCGAGAAGTATTTGGCTCAAAGATGGGGATATGAATTCTTCCTTTTTCCATAAATAAGCTATATCTAGGGAAATCAAGAATTGGGTCAAAAAAATCACTCCAAAGGGCCTTCCCAAAATATCCTCCTTCCCTGAAATTAAGCAAGAATCCTTTCACTTATTTAGGGAATTATACTCCGAGGTTAAGGAAGATGAATTAGGAGAGGAGCAATCTTTCATATCATTCCTTCCCTTGATTATCTTAGATATGGATAAATATCATCTCACTAAATTGATTGAGGAAGCAAAGTTGATTGAGGCCATTTGGTCCCTAGATCTAGATAAAGCCCCTGATCTGGATGGATTTTCCATTAGTTTCTATAGATATTTTTGGGTCTTAATAAAAAAAGATCTCCAAGTAATGTTTAACTCTTCTAGGATGAAAGGGAAGTTGTGCAGAAATACCAAATATTTTTTCATGGCCCTAATTCCAAAAGAGTCAAAACCTACCTGCTTCTCTCATTTTCAACCTATTTCCCTATGCAACTCAACCTACATGATATTGACTAAATTGATAGCCTTCAAATTAAGAAAGATGTTTCCTGCAATAATCTTGGAAATCCAGGGTGGTTTTATGAAAAACAAAGAAATTTTGGACAATTTGATACTAGTTCAAGAGGTTATCCACTCTAGTAAGAAAAGTGGAAATCCATGTATGGTCATTAAACTTGACACATAGAATATTTTTGATAGAGTTTGTCATTCCTTTTTTTTTTTTGTTAAGGGAAAATTGGGGTTATGTCAGGAGTTCATTAATTGGATCAAAGCTTATATTAACAACTCATGGATTTCTCCATTAATAAACGGTTTCCCTTGTAATTTATTTTCAGCTTCAAGGGGTTTGAGGCATGCCCCCTCTTCCCTCTCTTATACATTCTAGTTGTGGAAAGTCTTAGCAAGAATTTAGAGTGGGCCAGAGTTTAGGGAATATTAATGGGTCTGAGTATAGCAAGGAACACCAGGTCAATCACTCCTAGTTTTTCGATGACACACTTCTATTGGGAAGTGCTCCAAATAAAATTGTAGTGTGGTTTAAATAGGTCATGGACCAATATTTGGACCTATCATGGGGCTTAGTCAATAAAAACAAGAGTCTTCTCTTTGGATGGAACATTCATGTTGCAACCCTTCTGGATATTTCCAAGGTATTGGAATTTTCATTAGAGTCTAAACGTCAGTTTTTTAAATATCTTTGAATTCTAATTTCTTTGGGTGCCTCTAATTCAAAAAGTTGGTCTAAAATCATAAACAAGTTCAAAAAGAGAATTCAAGCCTAGGGAGCTCAATGGATAACCAATGTTGGTAGATTTATCTTGGTGAAATTTGTTTTAATCTCCCCCTATATAATTGTTCTGTTCTTTTGGCTCCAAAATGTGTGCTTAATCAAATGAATCTTTTGATTCATAAATTTCTTTGGAAAGGAGGGAAGAACAATGAAAATAATTTTCATCTAGTGCACTAGAACATCGTTCGTCTTCCAAAGGAAAATGGTGGTTTCTCTATGAAAGATTCATTATACATGAACCTCGCCCTTGGAGAAAAAATTATTTGGAGGCTCATTTCGGACTCGAATGAATGGTGGAACATGGATTTCATGGGCAAGTATTTCAACAAAAATCACTTTCTCATGGTTGAATCAACTAATTGGTTTGGTTATGGATCCAAAATATGGAATTTATGTAAAGAGGCTACTCCACTAATTTTTTACCATCTCAGTCGGTGTTTTGGGAATGGTGCCCACATTAATATTTCGAAAGCCAAATTTTCTTCTAAAGGCCCTCCAAGAGGATGTGAGAAATTTAGAAATTTTTCCATCTAGATGAAACATGATGGTTACACCAAATTAATAAATATTTCACTTTTGGGATGATTAGGGTCTTTGGAAAGGTTGGTTAAGACCAAAGTTGCTAACTCATCTAGGGCTCCAATGGGATTGTTTGATTGTCAACTTAATATACATGGCCCCTATCTCTGTTTCTTTGTAGGATCTTCCAGCATGGAAGCTAATTCCTCAGCATAAATACACAACAAAACTGGGATATTCACATTTGGTCAAGAATCTTCCCCACCTATGTTCATGTAGATTTCAGTCAAAAATATGGAACAAGGATGGTATTCCAAAAGTAAATATGTTATGTTGGACTCTTGTCAATCAAAAAAACCTCACCGCTAAAATTCTAGAAAAGGAACATCCATGGTCCTTCAAGATGTGTCTTGCCTCTTTTCTTTACATTCCTAGCGAGCATCATTTTCTTTTGTGTATTATATTGTCTCTTTTCCAAGGTCGTGGGTGGAAATGTTCGAATTATGGAAATACAAATATCCTTAGACTCAAAAGGAATCCTCTTTGTCAATTAGATGTTGGGAATCCCTCCCTAAGTTCCTATGTTGGTCTATTTAGATCTCTAGGAATAAAGCCATTTTCAAAAAATGAGTATTTATATCCCTAGATGGTTGCCTTCAAAGCGTCAAACTTACTCTTCAAAGCTATTTCATCCAAGGGATTCATTGATAAAGGGCTTGAGGAATTAAATTCAATGGAGTGTGATTAGATAAAGGTAAGCAAGCATCTCCATCTCCCACGTAGATATATGCTTCATCTAGTGAGCAATAAGGTTCCTAGCTTTGGTTTTAATCGGTCAAACTTTACACAATGGATAATGGATAGAAACCAGTATTCATTGTTCTTCGATGGGGCTTCGAAAGGTAACTTGGGGGAGGAAAGAGCAGGAGAGGCTTTATTTAGCCCCGATGGAAAATTTGTGTTGCAATTTTATTACAGCCTCGAAACTACATCCAAAAATAAAAATGAGTACCTTGCTTTGTGGATTCAAGGTTTGGAAATAATTCTCACAAAGAAAATACACAACTTATTAATTTTTGGTGACTCAATGTTGATTAATCAACAAGTTGTCAAGGCCAATGAAGTGTTGAACTCATATCACCAGCCCATTGTTTAAAGGATTACTCTAATGGATTCTCAGTTTGATTAACTCGAGCATTTCCATGTGTATAGGCATCTAAACTTTGTGGCAAATGTGCTAACAACGAAAGGATCCACCCTTACACAAGGAAAAATAGAGATGGATCAAGGCTTAATTAATTATTCCCTTGTCCCTTAGTCCTGTTCATAATTCCAAAGCGCTTGATCTCCATTCTTAAATTTGTCACTATTGGAAATTTATTTCATTTTTGGGCAAGTCCATCTACCTCCCACTCAGTCTAGCCTTTCGAGAACAATGGACATTGTGGTCCGATTGTATTTCATTTTCTGGACATGAATTTTCAAGATTTATTCATGGTGGCACATTCTTCGTAACAATTGGCATGCACACATTATTATCCTCTACTAAGGGTGGAATCTATATTTAATTTTTCTATGGTTGTGACTCCTAATAACAATCTACTCCATGCCCTTCTGGGGATTTTTTTGCTTCAGTACAGCTCGTGTCAGATTTTCAGATTTGATTATTTAAAGCTCCTTCAGGCTTCCTTGATCTTACATGGGACATTGTTCTTTGATGGTCTTAGAGAGTGGTTGAATATGGTTGGTGTGTTATTAACATCTAGTCGGTTGCAGTGGCTTTCTTCTGATATGGCGGAACCTCTGTCATTTCTAGAGAATGGAAATAATGGTTTGTTTAGATTCAACCAAAGTGGTGTTAGAAGCTAGGAAGCTCCAAGATGATATGGAAAAAAAACATCAATTATTTATGCTTCTCTTGGAAGCCAAGTTGCTCTGACACTTCAGAAACATGAAACATTCTCTGAATGGTTTGTGCGAGGAGTTCATTTCTCTCAATTTCCGGGTCTTGGCTTTAGAAAATCTCATGTTTGGCAATGCTCAACTCGGTTTGGGGGCATTGGATCCAGCGTTGCTCCTGAGAGGAAAAAATATCGTCGTCCACGGGGATGTTATACATATGGTCATGGTTGGGTCTAATGTCTGTGCTTGATAGTTCTTGATCTCTCTTGAAGTTCTATGTTGTCTTGCAAATATTGTCAAATACTTGAGTCTTTTTGTCCAATTATCTCCAGAAATTCTTTTATGGTAGGCAAGAAATGCAGCTCTAGAGCTGGAATTTATTTTGTCTGGGCAAATGAATGCTTCTATTGTCAAAATCCATAGAGATGTTGTAAAGGTTATAGACCATAAACCAGGGTTTATTAATATCAAACCCTTATTCATTTCTTAAAAAATAAAAAAAAATCCCTACTCAGCCTATTTTTTTTAATAAATAAAAATCAACAATATGATTGATTTATTGCACTTTCAAATTAAATCCAAGGCAAATATACATGTATTAAAAATTATTTATATCTATATTAAATAATTTTATAAACCAATATAGTATGATTTTAACTTCTGGATTACTAAATGGCCATTCAAATCTCTTAAGACTCAAACTTCTGTCCATCTCTACTTCTACTAGATTCAAACTAAAATGAATTTATATTTGGTTCTTATAATATTATTTATATTTTCTATAAATTTCACATTTTGGTAATGAAATATTCTTATTCTTAATTTTATTAAAATTATACATTTAAAATTAAATTATGAAACATAAAATAATTCAGGTTATATAAAGAAAATTAATTTAATTTTTAATGTGATATGTTAAAAGTTAAATGCCCAAAAAAAAAATCTTTAAAAAATGAGTTTTTGTAAATATAACTTCATATATTTCATTATAATAAATAAATTTAAATATTAAATATGTAAGACAAAATGTTACAGATATAACTTTTTTACTTAAATTTATATATATAATGGAATTAATTTTTTTTATATATAAATGTATTATGGGAATATTTTATTTTTATTATATGTTTTATTAATTAAGTTTGTTAAATTTTAAATGTTTATTAATTATATTTTTTACATAGTTAGAGTATGAATCATTATTATTTAAATTAATAATGTCTTTTTTTTTTAGAGATTGGAGATTTCTATGGTGAGGATTTTGATTATGAGACTTCTGAATATCCACGAATATCCACAGTATTCATTTTGAGTTTTGACGTGAGTCAATACCATGACCCATCATCAGGAAATAACGTCCAAAGAAAAGAAAAAAGAATGGTATAAAATATGGGAAAAGGGAAAAAAAAGAGAAAAAAAGAATTAAAGGTTCAACCCAGCATTTAACCTAAAACATATAAAATAAATTATATATAATTAAAGTTTACTTATTTTTTAATTTTAGTTTATTTTAACTTATTTCATAATTTTTATTTTATAATACCATTATATTTAATTCAAATGGTTTAGAGAAACGATCCTATTAATATTAATTTTTAAACAATGTAGATGTTAAAGTTAATTGAGCTATTTAATTATTTATTACTTTAATTTTAATAAAATATAAAAAGAAATTCAAAATGATTATTAGGGAAAAACTTATTAAAAATAATTATTGATAACATAAGCTACTAATAATGAAATTAGATTACGAAAAAAGTAAAATCAAGATTATACATTGCCTAAGTACCAGAGCCTAATAGAGGGAGGCGATTTTTGAGATCCTCTGGTTCCGCTGTGGGCTTCTACTGGCTTTGCCCTTGTAGTTTGGCTTCCCACTGTGCTCCCTAGGATGCTTGTTGAGCAGGCCTGTCATGGAGCAAACGGTCTTTCAAGGGGGTCCTTCCTTCAAACAACAGGTGATGGGATCCTCTCACACACCTAACACCTCCTTCTTCACTCGTCTTACCTCTTACTTAGTCTTTCCTCGTTCAAATCAGGAACTCCGACCACGCTCCCTCATCAAGAAAATGACAAAGCTATCATAGCCCCTCAACAAGAAGGATCTGACACTAGAGGCACAAAGAAGTCAGGGGTTACAACTTGCGCTTCAACCCTGTCAAAAAACCCTGACAACCCTAAATTGAGTGTTACAGATATGGCTCAGGATAAGTTCTAATCGGCAAAGGCCTGCCATCCAAAGGCAGCAAAAATTCCATAAATAATCATACAAGAACCTGACATAGAAGCTTACAGAGATTAAATGAAGGAACGTGCAGTTATATGTAAGTTTATGGGAATCTGGCTCTCTGAAAGAGCTCTGAAAGGATGGATACAGGCCAAATGGAACCCAAAAGGAACAATAGAGTTGCAGCTTGGATCGAAGGGTTTCTTTATAGTTATTTTCGCTCTTCTGGAGGACAAGGATCGCATCTTCGAAGGAGGGCCTTATTTTTTCAACTCCGCGTCTATACATGAGATTCTGGAAGGAGAACTTCATGCTGGAACAAGAATATTTCACTAGGATCCCAGTATGGATCCGACTATATTCTCTCCCTACAGGCTATTGGGCACCATCGGTGCTTCAAGCCATTGGAAACGGATTGGGAGAATACATCAAAATGTCAGAAGGCACAAGAAATGGACACTACATCTCATATGCTCGTATATGTGCCTATATGGATGTTTTAAGAGCTTTGCCAGAAGCTATCAGCCTGAACTTCAGGGATGAAATATGGACCCAACCAATGGATTATGAACATATCTCATTCAGATGTCGAAAATGCCATGAGTAGGGTCATCTTTTCTGAGATTACCCACAGAATAAACCACCTCCAAAAGACGACCCAACTAGGGCTAAAGGTGAACAAGGATTTATCAAAGTTACTCAAAAAAACAAGTAAGCTAGAAGGAACACTATGGGAAAGGAGGCCCCCAAGCAGGTGATACACAACATATACGAAATCCTTTCATTGACAACAATGGAGAAAGGCTAGGCGAGCAACTACATAGAACAAATTCCAAATCAGAATAAGGAAATGGACACGGAAATGGAAAACACCACAAACCTAGCCACAACTGAAAAAGAAACTCGGAAGAAATGGAAATGGACTACACATAGGAGCTTCACACCCCAGAGGAAAAAGAAATAGAGGAAATTCTGATGGGAATGGATCTGCAGAAACTTTCAAAGGAATGGACCTCAAAAGGATTCGAGGGTATTCCAGAAGACCACCTCAAACGGATAGAAGAAGCATACATCTTGCAACAGAACTTCCAAAAACAAATAGAGCATCAAACCAAGGGGGGGAAGCAACCAGTTGGCGGCATCAAAGCAAATCTCAAGGCCAATAATCAAATCACCAAAGTTCAACCTAAAAGAAGATGCCGGAAAACAGAAGGTCAACATCTGGCTAAGCTAGGATTGAGCCTCATCAATGCGGGCAAGGTAAAGGTTCTATCTCTCACCCCCAACATTTTATCATGAACTACACACCTTGGAATATAAGAGGACTCAATAGCCCTTCAAAAAAAAGGATTTTTAAATCCAAAGTAATCTCAGGAAAAACAAACATTTTTCTATTACAAGAAACAAAAAGTAGCCTATCTGAAATGAGGAACATATAGCATACTTGTTTTAGAAAACAGTATAACCATTTAGCCATAGCTACTCAGGGCACGGCTGGAGGCATAGCCACTTTCTGGAAAGACTCCAAGTTTCATTTGATTGACTCATTTGCTTCAAGGCATGCCCTAACAACCATCCTTCATGTCACAGGCACCAAAGAGAAAGTATGTATTACAAATGTCTATGGGCCTCATTCGGTCAAAGAAAGGCTGGTCTGGCTCAACCATCTAAAAATCTATCTCTAGCCTATGGATAATAAGTTCCAGATTATGGCAGGAGACTTCAACATGATCCTAAATCTGGATGAGAGAAGGGGAGCTCTCCGTCGTCTTGATCCAGAATCCCAGGCTTTCCAAGGTATGATTGATGATCTAAACTTCATAGATACCCCAACCAAAAATGGCATCCACACTTGGAACAATAGGAGAGGGGGAGAGCGTCAAATTGCTTCTAGACTAGATCGGTTTCTTATCTCTGAAGACCTTTTCCTTTCATCTCTGGAAATGGAGGCCATCATTACTCCACAGACGAGGTCTGATCATTTGTTGATTTTCCTTACCTTCCAGATCTCTTTAAAACATAAAAATGCCCCCTTCAGGTTTGAATCTTTCTAGCTTTCCCACCTAGATTTTCAAGACAAAATCAAAGAATGGTGGACGAAAGATTTTCCCCCTCGAGGAAGCAAGATGAAAGGATTCCATCAAAAACTTAAGTTCATCAAGCAAGAATTAAAAAAATGGAACCAAGAAACCTTCGGAGATATTACCTCGGAGAAAAATATTATAGAGTCAAAAATGAAATATCTTCAACAAACAGTCATCCAGAATGGGTTAACAAAGGAAACAAAGCAAACAGAAATGGAACTTTAGAAAGATTGGGAGATAAGAGAAACTCAAGAAGAGATCCTTTGGTGACAGAAATCTAGGATCCAATGGCTCAAAGAGGGGGAGAGAAATATTTCTTTCTTCCACAAATCTATGATCCAACACTAGAAAATTAATAGGATCCTCAACCTCAAGAACGATCAGGGGCAAATGCTTGATACTCATTAGCAGATTGAGGAAGAACT
>APFE030468692.1:0-12179 GCA_000404065.3 Pinus taeda
TCACTCTAGCTCTTAACCCCCCCCAGATTTTTTACCTAAGGTATTGTTAACCCGACATCCCCCCTATCACCTAGGTCTAACCCAGACTTTACCAGTGATCACCGAGGGGCAGACATGCCTTACCAGGTCTTACAGTAGTATGCCCATTTACATGCAAAAATTTTGAATTCATTAATTTTTTTTTTTTTTTGTTTATTGTTGCTACGATTTTGATCCATCCTCTCTCAATTTGATTTGCTCAAAAACTTCTATAAAACTGCTCCAATTGTGAGCTTGATGAGAACCTTGTAGATTCCAGCACTGGTGGCCTCACGTAGCAGAAAACGAACAATTTTTGAAGCCGCATGAACAATTTTCTTCTACTGACCTTCTTTAAATAGCCGCATGAATCCCGAACAATTCGTCAGCATGTTCCAAACCGGTAAATATCGCAAATGCACTGCGATCCCTGGCAGTTACGACACTATCTTTCGCAGATTCTCCTCGAGGTTCTTCCATGTACGATTGTTCCACTATTATTTTCAGACCCAGATCTATAAAAACGTCGTATTGATCTCATCAGGCACTATAAACCCTTGGCATCAAAGAATCCATTTGAAACCAATATCTGGCTCCAATACCAGTTGTTAAGAAATTTACTGCATAACATAAATAATTACTGAGAGGAATAAATATAAAAATAACCAACAACAACCATAAACACATATACACACATGTTTATGCAGGAAAACCCCAAATCTAAGGAAAAACCCAACCATAATGAGATTTCATTATCCTTAGCCAAAACCCTGGCCAATCCAACCAAGTGAGCCTTCATCGCTCACGTACAGGTCTTGCATTACAATGAAGTCCTTCCAACCTTTTATAAGCTCCATTACATATAATACCATGGGTAGAATACTATGGGTGCACAATACCATGTGCCCCAAAACCATCACTGTTTAACCTGGTCAACTTTGACTCTATCCCGAGTCAAGTTTACCTAACATGTAGAAGGAACCGTTGACGAGGTTGTGTAGAAACCCACAGTACACAATGTTCCCGAAGATACTGGGGTGCATTGGAAATTCTTAAATCACCTCAGATGCTAAGGCCTAAGAAAGATAAGTAGGCAGTTGGACCAGTATGCACGTCCCCAAGGAATCTGCGGTTTGGTAAGCTCTTAATGGAAGAAAAGGGCAAGGCTATCACCATTGAGATAGATGACGAGGAGGAGGTCCTAAAGGCTCTTGTTGATGAGATAGAGGAAGCAAAGGACATGGAAGAGGACATCCAGCTGGTGCGCTTTGCAGCGAAATTGCCCAAATACGTCCCTTTGTGGAAAGGGAAAACTAAGATACCAAAGGATCTAGATGCCATCAAGAGCACGCTCTAGACCTCGCTCCTCCCTAATGGAGTTGTGTTTGAGGGCTTGCACCTAAGCCGCATGCCCACAATGAAGTTTGAAGATTGGGACCCCACAGATAGCAAGAAGTTCCCACACTTAGAGATGGAGAGCCTGATGAAGCAGAGCATGAAGGGGCCATTCACAACATTAGAGCCGCGAAAATGGCTGCATGGTGTGGAGAAGGCTGAATTGCTTCATTTGTTGTGGATTCCACACTTTCACCATGTGCCCATCACTATTTTCGTCATCAGGAAGCTGCTTTAGCTGGTGCATGATGGGTACTTATGGCTAGAGGAGCTTATTCCGATCACGGTGGATCTCATCCATAAAATTTCCTGGCTTCCCTATAAGGGAAAGGACCCCATGATGATAGCAGGGAAAAGTGGAGATTTGGTTCTTGTGGAGGCCATGAAGAAAAAATACAAGCTTGAGAAGAAAAAGAGGGGTTATGCAATCAAGAACATCAAAGATAAAGGGGTGCGCGTAGCCACCCAACTCTTGGATGGGAAGGTCATTAGAAAATATTACGGTGATGAGGTACCAGTGCCAGTAGTTGCATTGGCCAAACAATGCATAGAGGGGGTCCAATTCAACTGGGCTAAGTTCCTCTATGAGGAATTCGTGACCAATGGCAAAGAAGCCCAGGAGAAGGGCAAGACCTTCCACTACGCATGGTTTCTCTTGTCCATTTTGCTAGTAGCGCGAGAACTGCCGGAGGATGGTTAGTTCCCAAACATTGAGCATGACCTACTAGAGGCCGCAAAGTATGCGTCGCTCTGGGCTACCAAGGACGTGAAGTGGATTTGCGAGACAAATATCTTTTGGGTTCTCATGGAGGAGAGTGTCCGGATGTGGATTAATAAGTGGCCGTGCCTATCCCCCACAGTGCACAACAATCTGTGGAGCTTTGCAGACTTCAAGGTGGACATGCACAACATCTACATCAAGGCACGAAAGGATCCGACAAAAAAATGGACCAAGCTCCCCTTCATCGCCACTGATGATGCAATGTTTACAGTGCTAGAATCATGGCCTCCCGAATGGTGGACCCCGGATTTGGCAGAGCTGGATAGGACAACAACATAAAAACGAAAGGATGAGGCCAAGTTTTGCGTCACGAAGTTGGTTGAGAAGAGGTGCAATGAAAAAGCAGTCGTAGAGGTAAGGGTGGTCTACAAGGTAGCAAAGGTAGCCGCGGAGCAGGTAAAGGCTACCAAAGTAGTAGTAGCAGCGTAGACAACAGGGGCCACAAAAACACAGGATGAGGAGGGCCAATACTTATCTACATGACAGGAAGCAGAGGACACAAACCTCATAGAAGAAGGCTCGGACCCAGGCACAACTTCCACCCAACTAAAAAGGCTACACGTCACAGAGAGATCGGGCCCATGAAAAAAGGTCAAGACATCCAAATTGGCCATCGACCCAATCACATTAATAGAAGGCAACCTCTATGACATCAGCAACACGGTTCGCGAGGTCACCAAGGAAGCGCTCCAAGAAGCCATGTCGAAGTAGCAACTTGTGTTGGGGGTCCTAAGGGCGAGGTTGCAGGAAATAGAGGGGTTGCTCCCATAGGAAGGAGCCATAGCCACCTACGGTGTAGTAGGCACATCAGCAGCAGAGCAACTGCTACATGCAAAGATTTCCAATGCCATAGTGCTACTAGAAGGAGCACTAACAACTAAGAATGAGGTCGACATAGCCACGGTAGGTAGGATCAAGGGACTTGTCCTTAATTTGGTTGCCGTTCTGTGAGACACACTATACCAACTACAAGATGGCATAACAGTAGAGCTTCGCACAAGGGAGGGCAGTGCGATTTAGGTGATGAGTGAGCAAAAGATCAACATCGAACATCTTAGCCTGCAACATGATGAACTCGTGTCACAAAACTAGCAGATAGTGCAGAAAATTGATGAAGCGTGTCGATGAGTCCCAGAGTTGTCCATCACTGCAGACCTACCAATAGAAATGTGGATCCACTGTCTAGCAAGTGGAGTTTGTAATGCGTGCTAGGAAACCATGCGTGTGCAGTTGGAGCTGAATCTCCAAATTGTGGAGCTACAGCTGAAGGCGTAGTCGTACACTCCTCTGGAATTTAGAGAGCAACACTTTAGCGCTATTCAAACAGGGTTGGAAGAAATTGGAAGGGCAGTGCAGAGCTGTACCTGTATGTTGGACCAAGCCTTTGGCATCCTCACATCCTTGCAGGAGGACCCCAACATACAACACCTGGAAATAGAGGCACGTGAGATTCAGAAGCAATACGATAGTGTAATAAGAACTGCGCAGACATTCATCCTCACTTAGTGGTAGACAAAGATGCAACAAACCAGGGCACTGAAAGAGTAGGTGGATGCCGCAAGACAGAAAGAGGCACTTCTCAAAGCGTGCGTCCAGCCATGAATTGATGAGGCCTTCACCATTATGGTAGATATTGAGGGCAAGCTTGGACAAATGCAGGGACTCTACATGCTAAGGTAGGCAGTTGATATTCACAAAGAAGCATCGGAAGAGCACATGCAATAGGTCCAACAAATCGTAGAATAGTGTGCCGTGGACCTTCGAGAAATACGGGACTAGTTGGAGGGGCTCCACACCAAGATTTCTGCACCAACAGAGTGACTCGAGATGAGTCACTATGATTGTGTTGGGGGCCTATTGGGCATGGAATCCCCCCACAGGATGTTTTAGGGCTCAAATCCCAAGTTTTGGTCAAATGTATTGTAAGACTCCGCAAATTGCGGGTGGGAAGCCCGAAGTATAGGTTAAGTCATAGGGTTTTCCGCCCTAAGTATTGTGAAGTAATATAATGTCATGTTTGCCTACCCATGGTCTAAGGACCATGGGATGGTATAAATAGAGCGAGGCTCTAAGTTGTAAAGATTGCTAATTGGAGAGATAGATGGATACGAATGGTTCGAGCATAGAGTAAGAATCTAAGTGTATTGGGTCGTACTAGTAGGAAGAGGCTCTACAAATGAGTGTGCAGAGGCCTAAGTAGAGTCCACATCTGAGTGCACAGACCCCTGCAGCTGAGTATGCAGGGCGGTGTCGAGTCTGTAATCTGGAACGAATAATAATAAAGAGAATTTGATTCCAATTTCTGTGCATCTACTTGTGTATTGCCTTCTTTACATTTATTGTTTTGTTTATCGCACACACTTATATGATTGCTATATATACTGCTAATTATCATTGCTCTTACACAAATAAGTTAAGTAATTAGGTAATAAAAGGTTAAATAGGAAGGAACTTGGGTATAATATGGATTGCGCCCCGAGTAAGGCTGCGCGGAGGCAACATCATAGGTTGCGAGGGACTAATAGGGGCGTGTAGCGATGTGTGCGTAGGGTCAAACCGCCTACCTCCAGAAGCTCATCAGACATCCCCAGGGTGCAGAAACCTAGTTCTAGCACCCTCCCATACTACTTTGGGTGAGACCTTAGTTCGCGCTTTGCAAATTGTTGCCGAGAGAGCCAATAGTACCGAAATTTTCTTGGCTAAATCACCTCTGAACCTGGGTCAGGCCCATACAAGCCAAAATTGTCACATAATGGTCCATAATTAAATCCCACGTTGATTATTAACAGTCATGACTACGGCATGACATACTTGTCTATGTGTCTCCAGAACCCCTACCATCTATTTCTTTCATGCAAACTCGCAGTTCCTTTCACCATATCTACAACTAATTCATTTCATAAAACTGGGAAGGGTAATTCTGAAGGTTGAGAACTCTGTGTCGTAGAAGGCATGGGGCTAATTTTCAGATCAGAACCAGTAGGAGCAAAGTACATGGAAGGATACCCATAGCTCAAAGAAATGTTGCAGAAAGTTGGATGGCTTAAATTCATCGAGAAATTTGATGGTTTTCATAAGGAGATTACAAAATCCTTTCCTCGATCTTTTGTTGGCACAGAGGTATAAATTGGAGATATCAAGTTTGGAGTGAATGAGTCATTCATGGCCAAGGCTACAGAACTTCCAAGGCATGGTGAAAGATGGTTTAAGAACAAGGAGTTCCACAATGAATCATGGAAGGTAATACTCAAAAATCCAGGCATGGAAGTCTTTGTTTTTAGAAAAAGGTATTCCCATTTCAGCTCTTAAAAGTAAGTGGAGGAACATGCTCTTTGTTTTACAAAATTTTATCGCTTGTGAGGGGAGGTTTGGTTGCATGTATGTCTACCATATCTGTTTACTAATGAATTTCTTAGAAAATGGAGAAATCAATCTTCCTTTCTTCCTGCTAAATAGTTTAAGAAGGATGGCCTCAAATGTGCAAAAGAGAATACAATTCATAGATAAAACCATGTATCATCATGAGCTGATAAAGATATTGATTGAGCTTCATTTAAAAATCATAGGAGATATCCAGGAGAATTTCCTTATTAGAAACCATTTCCAAGAAGCACCAGATTCACCTAAAGAAGATAATGTCAGAAGAAATAGAAGAAAGAAGACTGGTATAACTATTGAAAATAGACCTAAGTCTTCATTACAAAAAGATGATGAAAAGCTAATCTCTGAAGAACTGACAGAAATCAGGAAGAAAATCAAGGCAAGAGGGAAGATAATAAAGGAGAAAAATGTCACAAATGATGAGAATGTAAGTCCTCCATAGCTTAGAAGGAGCTCTAGACTCCAAGGTTTGGTAAAGAAAACATCATCAAGAGGGACATAGTTTATAAATTTAGATGAGGAAACCCCAAAACCATCTCCTATTAATATCTCTTCTGCACATAGTCCTCAAAATTCTCCTGTTCATGATTTGGAAGGTAGCCCAAGCAGAAGATCTCTAGGCATAAACCTAGTGCAACAACAAATATATGACTATATAGAATCACTGGAGAAGAGAAGTGCCTCAATGAACCCAAAACCTTTTGTCAATCCACAAGAACCTCTAATTGATGCTCTCAAATAATAAATTTATGAATTAGAGATATTGAACAGATATATCAAATAGGAGAATGAGACCTTGAAGGAACAAAATAAATTGGACAAGGCAATTCACGATAATACCATTCTACATTTAGGACTGTGGTATAAGAAAAACAAGAAATTGAAAAGAAAGAATAAGATTTTGAACATAGAAGTCATTAACCTTAAGTACAAGTTTCCTATGAGAAAGCCCAAAATGATAGTCACATCAAAGAAGAACAAAAGAAGGAAATTGGAAGTACGAGCAGAGGTGTCTGAGCAAAATCATTAGGGAGGAACAACTCACGTTTTTGGAAAATTGCATGAGGACATGAAATAATTTTGCAGTGGGGGTATGTTGAACCTCAAAATTACCCTCTCCTTGACATTTTTTCTCACCTTTTTTTCCCTTACTTCTCATAAGATTATAGACCAAACCAATGATAAATGCTAGGTTTTGTCTTAAGGAAAGAATTAAAATGATAACCATATTATATTTTCATGTTCTTGATATTTGAATAGATTTTTGCAAATTAGCTATAGAACACAGCTTATTCTGCAGCTAACTATGGATTTTGTAGCTACTCTCATGGTTTGGCAGGTTCCAGGTGTCAAATGAAGAATTGGGGCACATGGGAATTTCTAGAATCATCTCCACATGGATTCTATCCTATTCACTTGGTCCAGATCGATGGAAAAGAAAGCCTAAAGTCATGGTCAAAGATGGAGTCAAAGTATGTTATCTGAAAGTATTAGGACTCTTGATTTTCTCTTTCTTAGCTAATCAAGAGTCTAACAGTTCTGTTGCAAATCTAATTCGAATTAGCCACATGTAGCTAATCAAAAGTTTAAACAGTCCTATTGCAATTCAAATTAGCCACCTATAGCAACTTTATCTCATAAATAGTCATGTTACATTTAATTCAAATTATCCACCTGTAGCAAGTTTATCTCATAAAAAGTTATGTTATTTTCCTTTAAATATCGGTTGCATGTAACCAAGAGAAGTTAGAAGGAATTACGTTAAGTTCAAGCTTTTCGCTAATACTCTGTATTCAAACATCATTTTTTTCATTATACAAACTTCATGTTGCCAATGATCGTTTAAAGTGCATCCTTAACTAGCTAGCATTCCAACCACGTCAGTTGTAGAGGGTGCCTACACTAAAGGGGGGTTTTTCATTTGTTGTTTTTAGTTCAATTTTCATTACTCTGTTTTCAACAAATCTATTTTCTAAATTAGAATGATATTTCATTTCAATTTTTAATCAATAGCATAATGATAAATCACAATTGTGTAGCCTTGTTCTTCTAAGATACCTTGTGGAGAAAAATGGCTTCGTTTCCAAATTGAATTAAGATTGAAGTAATAAGAATACACAGTTGCTTAGTTTTCTTACTGTTTTGTCATTCATTTTATTAGAACAAAATTGTCAATTAACTGTGTTAATGGATGTTTCCCAAAGCCATTTCAAGATGATGATGATCCTAAACTAAATGATTAAATGTCTAATTCATACAGTGATTGAATTTACTCAGTACATTATTATTTTCCTAGGAATTTAGGAACTAAGGTATAATTGATTTCTTGCACAACACTTCAAGAGGGTAATGCTTCACATTTGAATGTTGGAGAAAGTCAAAAAAATATGTTAGTTGTTTATAATTAGTTCTGCGTGCTTTTAACTTTTTGCTTTCAGATCCTCGCTTAGTTGCATCACTGATATTCCCAATAATCATTTCAAGGAGATTGATTTAATCATATTCCAAAATTGAATGATTGAATGTTTAATGAATGCAATTACTGAGGTACATTTTGCATCAATTTCATTCTTGGTTTTAAGAATTATATCCATGGATTAGGAGTAATGATAAGATAATATAGATGCTCTATTTTTAATTAGTTTATAACTAGCCAACAGTTCTTGTACCATTTTTAGGAAATTAGATTAACTTAGGAACATTTAATTTCCTTTAAAATTCATTAGATTCACTTAAATTTTCTCATTGTTTCAAGCTGTACATTCTTAGACATCAAAGAACAGAAACCCCCCAAAAACAACATAAAATACAAAGCAACAAAGTAAGAAAAAGGTTAACTAAGCACATATAGTGCACCACACTTCATCATCTTACAAATCTCGGTTGATAATTTATGAAAGAAATTTAGGACACTAAATTGACTAAACAGTATGCTACTCTAGTTCTTCATGCAAAATTGGGAATTTTTCTTGATGGTTATGTTAAACATCTACCAAGATTCATTGGAGAAACTCGTCCCTCAACAGAGGATCATGTATTAGCCTTCCTAGATTTTGTTGACAATATGAACATAGAAGAGGAAAATGTTTATATGAGATTATTTGTACAATCTTTAGAAGGAAATGCTAGGATCTGGTTTAGGCAACTCAGAGCTGACTCTATTAGAAATTGGAATGAGCTCATAACAATCATCAAAAATCAATGGGGGGTAAAGAAATATCCTGTTTATTTCCTTACTGAATTTGAAGAATTAAAGAGAAACCATGGTGAACCAGTTGCTAAATTCATCAAATGATTTAACAAACTCTATCATAAAATGCCTACTAATTGTAAACCACCAGTAGCAGCTGCAAAGGTCAGATTCTCCAAAGGATTTGATGATAATTTTTCATTCATGTTAAGGGAAAGAGTTTCTAACACATTAGAGGACATGCAAGAAAATGCTATAGAGGTAGAAGCCAATAGGCCAACTTCTAACAAACTCAAAGCTAAAGCAGAAAAAGAAGAAATAAAACTAAAAGCTAAGATTCATGATTCATCTTCCTCCAAATCTAAAATTGAATATCATAAAATTTATGAAATTACATCTTTGCTTAGGAACCTTTCTAACAGGATTTCCAAAATTGAAACACATTCTAGAACTGTTAAGCAAACTACTATTATACCTTAAGCTCAAACTCAATTAACAAGAACTCCTCAAATGAAAATTCTTCAGAGACTAGCTTCTGACCAAAACATTCAACCACCTTTGAGGATTGATGATCAACAGTTACAGGATATAGGCCCTTTAATCACTGAAGATATCAATAATATTGATTCATCAGAAGTACGAATGGCCATAGTTCCTTCATCCTCACCTCAGTATTTTGAACAAGAACTAGGAGATGCTCAAATTTCAAAATACTTAGAATTCTCTGAATTTCTAATTACAGAATTGAATAAATGATATGATCTAGGGCCTAGATCAGGTCCTGGAATACCTCCAAAATACACCACCATAATCAAACCTGCAATGAAAACCATTCAAACAAAAATCCAACACCTCAGACTATTGAGTCATCCACTGAAACCCTTTCCTCTGACAAGACTATTTTGACCACTTTTAATATTGAAAAGGAATTGGAAAGGGTCAAGATTCCTATACCTTTAGCCAAACTTTCCAAAAATCCTGGTTACAAAAATCAAGTGTTGAAATGGATATAGTCTTCTAGTGTAGATGCTGAGGGGGACGTTATTAGTCTGCAGGATAAAAAACCCTCGGTTGTATTTGGCCCTAGTTCTGATATGATCGATGAAATTGTTCCACCATTTTATGTAACATTAAAAGCTCATGATTTTCTTTTGTACAACTGCATGTTGGATTCTGGAGCCTCTCATAACATCATGCCGAAGGTAATTATGGACCAGCTTCAGTTATAAGTCACCCGTTCCTATCATGAACTTTACACCTTTGACAAAAAGAAAGTACCATGCCTAGGATTGATCAAAGACCTAGTTATGACCTTAGCTCAAATGCCTGTCAAAAGTATAGTTTTATAAATAGTTGTCATTGATATTCCTGCCATGTTTGGCATGCTTATATATAGATCATGCTGTGCTAATATTGGAGGATCTTCAGATGGACATGTCTTTTGCTACTATCCCGGTCTATGGAGGTGAGCATTTAAGGTTATATATGGAAGTCAGATTCCTTCATAATGTTTGTAGATATGATCAAGCAAAAAACCACCCTATCTATGTAGTAGATCAAGATTTTGGTTTCTTTCACTTGCCTTCACAAAATACATCAAACACTCAACTTTCCATTGAAAGTATTGTTTCCAAGCCTAAAGTTGTAGAATCAGATACCTGGAAACTTTATTTTTGATGGCTCTTTCTAAAAAGGAGGAGGAAAAGCAGGAATTGTTCTTATATCACCAAATAAGGAAAACAATACTCAGTCATGTAAACTTGAATTTGAAGTTACTAATAATGTGGCTGAGTATGAGGCTTTTCTTCTTAGTCTTGAGTTTGCTAGAAGTTTAAAGGTTCAGAAATTGAGTGTATTTTTTTATTTTGAGCTTATAGTGAACTAGGTTAGAAATTCGTGTCAGACTAAACACCCAAGGCTTAGGTCATACAGAAATGAAGCTTGGGACATAATTGAAAATTTCTTCCAAGGTTTTAACATAACCGCTATTCCCAGAGATGAAAACATGCATGTTGATTCACTAGCTGTCTCAACAATCTCTTTCAAAATCCATGAGCCAGTATCATTAGAATACCAAATCTAAGTCAAGTATCGGCCATCAATTCCTGATAACCTTAAACACTGGCAGATTTTTGAAGATGATGAACAATTGAAATCTTTCCTTCAAGTTATTGGTGAATTCTCAAATATGAAAATTGAGGTAGATCAAAATATATTCCAGAATTAAATCAACGAAATCCAGAAACTTCATTCAATCCTAAAATTCTTGATCATGATATTATCCAATTATCTAATAATTTTATTCCTAAAGGATTAGTAGAAAAATTAGTTTTTAATAATGATGTCTCTAAAAATCCCTTGTTTCACTCACCTAAAGAAGAAATCGAAGAATGCAATATTGGGACTGTCAATGATGTGAGAAATATCAAAGTGTCATCAACCCTACCTTTGAATGTAAAAACCAAATACTTGAATCTTCTTAAAAACTACAAATATGTTTTTTCCTAGTCTTATAATGAGTTAAAAACTTATGACACATCTTTGGTTGAGCATAAGATTCCTTTGAAACTAGAAGCAAAACCCTTTCATCAAAATCTAAGAAGAATTAATCCCATACTACTGCCAACCATTGAGAAAGAAATTAAAAAGTTGCTTGATGCTCATATCATTATGCCCTTAAGGTATTCTACTTGGGTAGCCAACCTGGTTCTCGTCAGAAAGAAAAATGGTGAGATCAGGCTATGTGGAGAATTCTGAAATCTAAACAAATCATCCTTAAACTATAACTATCCATTGCATAAAATGGACCATCTACTTTAGAAAGTTTCAGGGGATAATAGGATTTCTATGCTAGATGGATTTTCTAGTTATAAGTAGATCATGGTCAGTGAAGTTGACCAAGATAAAACTACCTTCACCACTCCTTGGGGTACATTCATGTATGATAGAATGCCATTCATGTTAATCATGTTGGAGCCACTTTCCAGAGAGCCATGGACCTCGCATTTGTAGATAAAACATTTGAATTTACTACCATTTATTTAGATGATTTAAGTTTTTTCTCTGATTTTGATGAAAGTCATTTAAAACACTTGAGCAAGGTTTTTGACAGGTATAGGAAATTTGGCATATCCATCAATCCAAAAAAATATTTGTTTGTTGTGAAGGAAGGGAAACTACTAGGGCATATAATCTCCAAGGAGGGAATTATAATTGACCCAAAGAGAGTTTCAGCTATTCAGACCCTATCTGTTAGGCCCCTATACTACTAGTGTAACCCCTTATTGTTATTAGTACAACCCACTTATTATATTGATGTACCCATGTAGTGCCCATATTGTTACTATTGTGCCCCATAGAAGCCCACTATTATTATTATTGGGCCATTACATTATTATAGTTATGTAGGCTCTG